>JAULBW010012365.1:0-107177 GCA_032358265.1 Vaucheria bursata
TTAGAATTCTCACATGTTCATTATAGTTTTTTTCTCTGTACCAAGTCTTTTTGATGTTGAAACTTTTCTTGGCTCCAATTCCGTAATAGTGTTGGGAATTAACACCTAAGGGAGTTAATTCTATTTTGTAACTGTGGTATAATTTGTCGATGTTTTGATTTTGGTTTCAGTTTGGTTTCAGTTCTGTTTTAGTTTGGTTTCAGTTTCAGTTCCAAGATACATCAGAGAACTGAACCCTGTTCTTCATACTAATATGTTTTGTGTGTTGCGAAAGTTATCTCACTTTCAGCATCATATGTAGGTTAATATCAAATACTATTTCTGTTTTCATGTTATTTGTTGCGTTTTTATTTTCCTAACAAATAGCATCAAAAATTGAAAGAGTTCCATTTAATGCTAACCAATTATTATAGCATTGTCCTTTAACTTCAGTTGTGGTTGACTTTTCCGATACCTAGCACTTCTTTCATTATGATTAAAAATTTTCCATTCATATCATTTCTTTTTTATGGCATCTGCAGTCTCTCTCTAATGTTGATTTCTTTTTTATTATTTAATTCAAATATGTTGCTTTTTCTTTTGAATGATGACAATATACAATAAATCACTACAAACATATATGCAGCTAGTATATTAACAAACATTTGCACAGTGTGAGACATTGACTTTTACTGGTACACCTTTTTTTATCACACCACTGTTTGCCTGTTACTCTTGTCAGACTTACTAAAGAAAAATGAACGGATGAATAACACCTAGTTGCTGTTGAGAAAATACAAACACATTAAATAATCAAGAGCAAAGACAGCGTTTGATATTAATGTACATGTGTTGCTGAAAGTGGGATAATTTTTGCAATGCACAAAACATATTAGCATGAAGAACAGGGTTCAGTTCTCTGATGTATCTTGGAACTAAAACTGAAACCAAGATGAAAGCATAGACAAATTATACCGCAGCTACTTATAATAAGTACTAACTCTTAATGGAGTTAGTTCCTAACAGTTGCTAATCTGATAGTATGTGGTCTGTTTGCATTTCATTGCTATGGATCTATATGATTGATGTGTGATAAATTGGATCCATTCATTTGGACCACCCTGGATTTATATTACTGATCACTCTAGAAACAACCGAGGGCAACTGGCAATGCTATCAGTACTTACTCTTGCAGTCCTTTGACTGATTGTTTTTATTGAGTAAAGGCAATTTCATGATAGTGAGCCAAAAAAGTTCATCCATATGAAGTTAGATGTTGTGTTGCCAAGTCTAGTTTACACTCTACTGTTGGATCTCCCAAGTTAGACATTCCACTCTGCTCGCATATCCAACTTGAGGTCAAAATGTATGAGAAAAGTCATTGTTTCGTCAGCTGTCTAATCTACTAAGGTACCTGACCTAAGACGTTTCACAAAATATCTGTTTGTATTGATGCAAACTCAAGTCTACAGAATAATATAATAACAATTGTTTGAATATAGTCACAGAACAAGCTTCTACAACAAAACTCAAGTTTAACTCCAAATGTGCTTGTCAACCAATAATGTCATCACTACGTAGCTTTTCTTTTCCCTCTCGCTGCTGCACATTTGTACTTTTAATTCATCAACATGTATTCATAATAAAAAACAATATGTAACAAAATAAATATTATAAAATCAGAAAAAAAAGAAAAATGATATAACCTATGTATGATACTGCAATGAAGACGATCATAATCGATTATAAATGCTGATAACCTTTGCGTCTTTTAATGGGACTAATGTGCTGCTTGTTTTCTTCATCCTTTTTCTTGCGCTGCAATGAAAAAAACATAGTGAATAATATATTCGAAAATCCACGTTTCATTCTTTATATTACAAAGTTCATGATCAAAATTTATGTCTATACTACTATGATATAGCTCTTTATCATCATCGTTACCTTATGCTATAATATGAATTAGGAACTTGAGCTTATAAGCTAAAACTGTCAGATAAGTACTACAGTTGCTGTTACTGGAACATATATATATGTTCCAGTAAACTTTGGATATAACAAAAAGTCAAGTTGCATCAACTTCAGATACAGTGAATTTCAGTTTTGCGGTTTTTACACATTCGTTATATCCGAAGATTATTAAATGTAGATTTGAGTAGTACTATAAACAAAGGTGCATATCAAGATAGAATTGTTGACATACTTTCACATGAAGGTAACAGAGACGGGGAGGGAGGGTCCACTGAGACCAATGCGATATTACTACGTTTGCTTTTGTGGCCAAAATGTGCAGCTTTGATGCGTCATTACCTTAATTTTGAATGTCACAACTTAAGTATATAGAAATTTTGTCCACGTACATAGATGTCATCATTTATACAAATTTGCTTTTAAATAATTTAAAAATACAACTATTTATCAAAAATTCTTATTGTGCAAAGTTTAGCTTCAAAAATTAATAAAATATCAATATATTTTGGCCCTGAAAAATTCAATATGTCCATAGTCACATATAAAAATCTATGGCTAAATTTGGCGCAATGTGATATTTTCATTTATTTGTCACTGTAAAAATTTGTGAACAAAGTTTTCTGCATTAAATATGAAGGAAGAAGAGGCAAGAAACTTGTACGGAGCTTTCCAAAATATTAATTTTGTGTTAATGCAATTAAGTAAATTCTTTCTCGTCTATTAGAGATTTAATTCAATTGATCACTAGAATTTGTTCGTGGTTACAGGTGGATTAAAATTGCAACTAAGCAAGACAGATGCTTTAAGGAGGCCTAAGCAAAGTTAGGTTAGAAATGATACCATCTTCCCTCGAATATATCAGCATGTTTTTATATTCGAATCAATTTGATTCAGGCCCAATGATAAGATCATTTGTACTGTTTCACAAAACAGACTTGCCAAAGCATAATAACTATTCCGATAAAGAAACTCATTGTTATATAAAAATGATTTCTATTTGAATGTATCGACCAACATTTCAACTATTTCCAAAATGCCAAGTTTTCATCACAACAACTTGTTATTATATTCGGGGGAAAAACGATAGTCATTTAAAACAATATTGTGCAAATAATTGCATTTTGAATACTTATATTTAGCTTTATACTCTATTCACTTAAGATTTTGCACATCTCTTTATGAGATCAAGTACGTTTACTTAAAAATTGCTGTGGGAGTTTTGTTCCCAACATTTTGTACAGTCTAAATAAATTAAAAACTAAGGGAAAAAGTACCTTTTCTTTTTTGCTGGACTTTTTATGCGACTTTGAATGATCACCTTCGTTTCTCTTATTGGCCATAACAAATCTGTAACAACGTTCAAGGATAACAAATAAATAAGAGTTACATTACAACAGTGCTCAACACAAATTTAAATCTAAAAATAAGATGATTTTCTAATATTCATTTGAAATATCAATAAAATGTTCATCCAATTAAATTCTTCTATGTGAAATCAGTTGTACGTAACATCACCAACCTATCTTCTTTGTTAATTGTTTCAGCAAGCTCTGCTAAACTCGGATATTTCTTGTGTAACTGTCGGAGCCATTTTACTGCCATTTTTTTCCTTCCTTTTCGAGTTTTTCTCCAGACCTGAAAGATTACATACATATTTAGATACGTACATTATAAGAAGCCAAATGAATTTCTAAACTTTAAGAAGAAAGATCTAAGTAACAATATATAGGAAGTAAACTTCGGATGTAACAAATTTGCTTTAAGCAAATTATCGCTTACATCGAATAAATGACATAACTGTGCCATATTCCGCTTCAGAATTTTTGGATATAGTAAATTTCAGATACAAGAAATTCAATTTGGTGGTTTTGACAGGTTTGCTATATCCAAAGCTCATTTCATATATTCATATATTGTTTCTTTATATAAGGAAACAAAATACATCTCTTCATGAATGTTATAGAAATGTATTTCTTTACTTAAAGTTCAGGTATAATGTAGCACTTAGGTGGGTGTTAAAAAAATTTTGTAAGGTCACAAAATTGCTTGTCAAAAGTATGCATATTAATACATATAAAAGAAAATGAAAAATTACCTTAGCAAAATTGACTCTACTGCAGAAATTCTGGGTAACTACAGGGCACAAAAAGTTTAGAATGTCAAATTCATGGAAAACAATTTTAAGGTAATACATGTATCAATATGTTTACACTAGTATATATGTGCACATACCAGCGATTGTGTCATCCAAGTTAATCACTGCATGCCACCACCCCCCTGGAACAAACACAGTTTCTCCAGGATACTGAATAAATTCAAACATCTGTAAATCATAATGAACATATAAAAATATGCTAAAATTACAAGTATTTAGTTTTATAGCAGCTTTGCTTACAATCGATTTATTACCTAGAACTCTTTCTTCAATAAATAGTAATATGCTTTTTTAAAGCTTAAAACTAAAGCTATAACTTAATATATTCTACAAAGTGTAAAATTTTTGTGCAATCAGTATCATTAATTTAAAATTTAATGCATACATACATACATACATATAGATATAACCAATAGAACACTACATTATCTACACTATTTCATGTTACTCAGTCACAAATGCTAATGGGAAATTAGCGTCATTAACTAACCTAATTTTAAGTAATTGAAAATATCATAAAAATTCAGCAGTACCGCTATTAGGGTGGGTACTCATTCATGAACTCGCAAAAAATTGTAACAAATCTGTTCTATGGGTAATGTGCTTAAATTAAAAAATATCAAAAATCACCTGAATGGACGGATCTCTGATCGATTCTTCTCGAAGACGAGGAATATGCTCTAGAAAATAGTTGATCGCTTCATCATCTTCATTTTTCCTGGAAAAAGTTAAAAAATTCGAATTAAAATATGCAGAACATTCCATATAATAATGATACATTAAATAAAAACAAACTTCCGATACAACGAATTTTTATTCATAGCGAATAAAACAAAAAGTCTAATTGTGCTAGGTTTTACTTCAGATTTTTGTGTGCAAGAAATGAATTTGGTGGACCAGAAAGATTCGTTATTTTCAAAGGTTTCCATATTTTATTTTTAGTAGCTTTAATAGGTCAGTTTTGCAAAGGATTCCATATGAAAAAAGACTGAATATTTTTAGCCTATGTAAAATTTACATAAGTTAAACAACAAAATTATTTTTCTATTCATCATAGAAATTGCTGCTTCAAATATGCACTCTTTTTCATATAAATGTGCCGAGTTTTATTTATACAGTTTTTTCTATAACTTTCACCCTTTCTGAGTAAAATATAATGTTATCAACAGTAAATAGTATCAGTAGCTCATAAAAATATCCAAAGGGAAACAATTGTTTTGCAGAGGAATGAAAAAAGGATTTGCCGGACACGTTATCAATGCAAAATACGCCTTTTCAAAAATCAGATTGGCCTTTCAAATATAAGATTTGAATTTTAAATATGCATACCTAATTACAGTTTTTCCTTTAGCAACAGTTCCGGAAACATGCGGAGGGAAAATAACCCATCGTTTTCTACCCTATTATAAAATACATAGATGTTAAAACTTTGAAACATAAAAAAGAGAAAAGGAAAAATTGAAAAAAAACTAGTAATGAAGTGTAATATGAATTGCAAAAATCTACAAAAGTGAATTATCAGTATCAGGAGAATCATCACTCATTTTGGATAAAGTTACATAGAGAAATAATCATGCAGTTCTTCAATGCAGCTCACATATATAAATCATGTACGGTTCATAGTCCGACAGTAGAGAATAATATATCGAAAAAAAATAATCTGCATTAGGCCATTCAGAAATAATTCTTAAGCTTCACCATTAAGGAAAATGGTTTGAAAAAGAAGTGAATTTATTCAACCCAAACACAAATTAAGCTGTACACTTATGTCGAAAATGACAAAAATTTGAAAAATAAATCCTTGCATGTTCCATAGTTTCTAATATGCTAGTAAATTTTCAGATTTAACATATGTATATTGGTTCGCATGTGCGATTTATAAAGTTGGCCTGCTTATACATATATATAAATTGTATACTAATCATGTATGTAGTGCATATCGATGGTGTACATGGATTATACATATGGTCTATGCGCATTAATACCTCATGTAAATAGATTGCCAGCATAATGTGCCGATTTGTGCAGGTAGAGTTGATATTCCATAAACTGATACCATCGGTTACACTAAAAATTATCAGTTTATCGAATAAATTGGATTAGATATTTCAATATACACCAGTAAACAGAGATCGGTGATGTGGTAAGCTATCAAATTATGGAATACGGTAAAAAATTTGAAGTTGGATGTCTCAAATCTTCGGATGCCTTAATAAGCTAGACAGTAAACACGACAATGACTTTTCATAAAATTGTTCTTGTTCCTTGTGCATCTGGACACCTGCTTAAGTTGGGCATGTGAGCATATGACTAACTATCATTTAGTACATTGTTGCTTTATGTATCATCAACTGCTTATAGACTACATATGCAGTGCTTTTTGATCGTATATGCAGTGCTTTTTGATTGTATATGCAGTGTATATTGATTGTATATGCATACCACAAGTACAGTGTTCCACGCGCTTGTGCCAAGTGGATCAATGTGACAGCACGTTCCACTTCTCTTTGGACCAATCAGAAACCATCGATAAGGAGGCCTAAGCTTTTCTCCAACCAACTCAAATAAATCATCCGGAAAATAAGACGGAACCTGAAAATGTATTTTTTTACAGATTTTTATATTAAGAATAAATGGCAAGTCAGGTTTTCAAATTTAACAAATTTCGATGCAGGTGAATTTGTCTTATCAAAGTTATACAGAATGTATATGCATATGAAAATTCCTCAGTAGCATAGTGGCTGGGTATTTGCTATCTGTGCTCTATATACAATCATGAATAGATTGAATAGTACTGAACTCTTGAAGCCGAACTGTATGCTAAAGTGTGAGCTGATAAGATACACGATTTGAATTTCAAATTTGATGACTCACCACTTTTAATATGGATACCAATTTTTTCATCAGTGTTACTTTTTTATCATCAGAATCTTCTTTTCTTATGTTTATGCTTTATCCTTTTATTAACCAATAATTATAACAGTAGTATCGCGTTCCACAGAAATTTAAAGGATTCACTAGTAATTTTTTGCTTTTATTGAAAGAAGACAAAAAAGTAAAAAAAACTATTCTAAGAACAATTGTTTTGAAAAAGAGAGGAAAATTTGAGCAAATTGCAATAATTTTATGCATTAACATATGTATATATTTGTATAGTATCTCACACTTTAAATACTTTTTGTATTTCTTAGGCAGAAAGTACTTCCCCTAAAAATTCCAAATTCGGTATCCATCAACGTACCCATGACAGAGCCAAAATTTACATGAAGATAATTTTAAATTATTCCTATTCTAGCTAAGATCTTGTGTAAAGAAAATAAATTGACAGATATCAATGCATACTAGAATACAGATATCATAAAGTTCGGATATAACGAAGTCACTTTTAGCGAATTTTTCGTTATTACAAACAAATCGGCAGTCCTACCTGATTAATTTTATTCAAGTTTCATAAATTGATGGATACAAATCCGAATTGCTGAAACATTTCCATATGAATGATTCTACAAAAAAATATGCGCAAATATATTCGAATATCATCAAGATAAGACCTAATTGCCCAGTAAATCACTTATGCTAACATCCCAGTGGTGTTGATATACAAAATCTACACCATCCGTAAATAATCCAAATGATCAAATTTGAAAAAAATCAAATTCTACAAAAGGTTTTCGTTACAAAAATCGACCAACTATTTGAAAAAGGCTTTATCATACTGTTTGAAATACAGAAAATATAGATATGCATTCGCACATATAAATGTCCCTAAAATAGCTTGCAAAAGCATTTATTGGCATGTACATTCTATAAAGTCTTACCATTCGCGAAAAAACTAATATTTGAAAGTTGGGTTCTTTTATTGTAGTCAATTACATTTGATTTGACAAGTTTACATCGATTTAACCAATTAGACCACAGCAAAATATAAAATTTTTGAATAAGATATTTGACTTGTTGAATACAAGTAGAATAATGAGTCACGAGTCACCTTGTAATCATTCAGCAGAGCCTTTGCAATATCATGGTCATCGAAATGCGAATCAAATATATAAAGTGGAGAATCATCCTAAGAGATAAAAAAATTCAAAAGTATTGAGTTTTAACAGCGGACTTTGTTACATTTTTATATGATGGATCAGCACGCAGAGAAAAAAGAGAACGGTGAAAATTAATTGTAAAAAATATAATGCTCAACTTCAACTTCAAATTACTCCAGAGCAATTTCTGTGGCTGCAGTTCAAAAATGGCTACTATGCAATATATGTATAGTCGACTGGTCAATACATACAGGACTAGTACAAAATAATACAATGAATGACTAGTACTATTTCTGGAACAGCAACCAGTATAGACAATTTCCAAACACAGTATGGATGGGGAGGTCGATTAATGTATAGTTTATGTTATTTTGAATTGCCACACCAAAATGAAGAAATGCGGATATACATTTTTTTTATTTTTAATATAAATTTTTTACACTTCAAAAATGAATGGAAAATTGAAATTTTCCATCAAAATCAGTATCTAATGTGTAATTTTAGCACATTGTATAGACAAATTATAATAGCAGTATTGGTGCATCTCTGCATACATACAAACTAGTAGTGTAACCGAAATACACTTAGAGTACCCAGGTAGGCTAAACTTGAGTTGATATTAAAAAATTGAACTTCGGACAAATACGATAAAAATGCATACATATGTATGCATACATCATCATTGTTAATAACAAGCAATAACCCCCTAACCCTAACCCTAGAGCTCTCCCCCCTTAATATCCTGATTGCTGAGCTTTATCCCTAACCTTACGCCCGCGCAAGGGAATAATATATTGCATTTAAATTTATTGTTATTTATTTTTTTCTTATTGGACATTAACATAATCTTCTCCAGTCTTTCAATTCTTTTACAAATAACATTGATAAAAAAGACAAAATTGACTTGTGCCATGAATATATTTTATTCAAGTTAAGAAAAATAGGCCAAAAAATTTTTCACGAAAAAAATACATAGAAATAGAACTTGATACAGACAATCCTTGATGGAAAGCTACAGAATATAAAAAAAATGATTCAGTTTGTAAAGACAAATAGTCATCTTTGGGGTTGCCCTACTTCGGAAAATATCTGAAATAATTGAAGTCATTTGTTTTCAATAAAAATATAATCTAGGGGATTGAATTTAAAATTTTGAAAGAATTGTCACCGTAAAACCTGCTGGTTTTTCAGATAAGACATAAAATATTTTAATCTTATTTTAATCGCGTATCCGTCGTCGTCTTCACCGCATTTCATTTTCACGTCCCCAAAAGCATTTTCCAACCTATAATGACACAAAAGATGTGCTTAATATTGTGAGTAAAGTTGCATGTATGGCATGTATCAGTGTACAGTATCTAACTTTGTATGTCCACCAGAACATGTAAAAAGACAGAAATACTATACTTTACAAAAGCTATAATGCTAAATTGCATATATAAATCCCAAACATAGCATTATATAGAGTTCTTCTTCAAAGCAAAACAAAATTTCAAAGGTTGAAAAAATTAAAAACCTGCGTTATAACAAGAAAAAAATATTAGAATTTTTCACTAATTTCGGCCAATATCGATCAAAAAAGTAAAACCTACGATTTATGGGATGCCGATGACATGGCGGCTTGATATTACTCTATATTTAAAAGTTATGCCAGAAGAGCTTTAAAAATTTGCGAAATATGAAGTTTTCTGTGGTATTCGACCAGTGATAGACACTTTTAAAAAACAGTACAACATTTGTCACAGCAACTAAAATGAAAGCTGATTTGTTTATTAAAATATATATATATATATATATATTTTCAAATTTTAAAAAATCATCACAAACTTTGGATTTTTTCACCTGGCTAATGTCCAAATTCCACACATAGCAGACTTCCAGTTTTCTATGTATGGTATACCACCGATAATTACTGGTAATTCTGGCTTTTCAAAACTTAGAACAAAATAAAATTAAGATGAAAAGCCCACAGTAATAACTTCGAATAAAAAATGGACTAATATTTAAGTGATTTTAATTGGGCAAGAGTTAATTTCATTTGCCTTTTCAAATATAAGAAAAGTAGAAAATTCGATCAATACATAAAATAAAAAAATGGATCTATTTCGAATGATTTATAATTGTGTAATGGCTAGCTTAATTTTTCTCCTCAATGCTATGAAATACATATTGATGTCAATAAATATAATTTAGAATTGAAATTGACTAAAAACGAATAAACAAAAAAGTCATACTGTAAAAGTATTCAGATAACTTTGGCTCGGCATCTTTACTGTTCGTAGATTATAGAAGCTGAAGTTTAAACTGCGAACCAAAAAATCTCGAATTTTAATTGATCAAATTTCATTTATTGGTACCTTTCTCAGATGACTAAAATTAGATTGAATTGTCATTCTTGTCGGAAATTCAATATTAAATGGCATTTAGAGCTCTGATTGGTCAAAATTGTAGTAATACATGTAAAATATGTGGAAAATAAATTACCAACATTCAGTACTGTATGAAGTTTGTGAGCTAAATGCTGTGCTGATACTAGTGTCACTAAAAAAATATTATTTCACGGACTAGCAAAATAATCTAAATTAGAAATGGTTTCAGTAAAGAATCTGAAATGGCAATAAACTCTAGCGCATGTTTCGATGACTCTTCAGCTCGTAACCCGTTCATTTTTGTAAAAAGTCACATTTCAGAATAATTCCTGAAAGATTAAACTAATTTAGGTGCACACATCATGTTTTTTTCCTCTTTTTTTACTAACCTATCGCGAAATTCTAATAAGGACAACTGTGAAGCATGAACACGAGGCACAGCACTGCCATTCGAGTTTACGCTGCACGACGAAAAATTTTCTGATAGTGGTAATTCTGATTCCATGATTTTCCAATTGTTTGATCCGTTAAACGGTTCATATATTTGAGTGTTCGAAAATTGCTCAAAAGCGTCGCATTTAGGTCCCGGACGGCCATACCCATCTTTTTGCCAATCCTGAATTTGAAAACAGTGTAAGGTTTTTGAACAGCATTGTAAGTTAGAAAGTAAGGACAACTTAAGTATGATACTATACATTTAAAGAGCTATATTTCAATCTCGAATAATAACAGTATTAACGAAGAATTCTTAGCGGTGGTCAATTATTTGTTTATCTATACTTTGTCGAATCAGAGCTCAATTATGGCACTGGATTCTGAAATGTGACCCTTTAACATCAACTAACTTATAATGAGGGGAAAAGTAATAAGAGTATGTGTTCACCCATTCATATATTTTATTAGACCTATTTATAGTTTTTAAAATCCTTTAGGGTGGCTTATTCTACACAAACATCGCCAATTCTGCACATTCATATTTTCAAATATGGCAGACTGGAAAGATTTGTTCGTTTTTTAATATTACCTATACTTTTTTATTTTTCCATGAAAAAAACAAAATCTTTCCAATTCAATCAGTTTTGTCTATTTTAAGATATGATTGGCTAGGATAAGACTGGTTTATGTTTAGATATGCAACAATTTTCAATATTGCAGAACAATTTTGGATCCTAATATATGTGTCTGAGACAATGGTAAAATTGATTTGCATTGTAACCACGAAAAGGCTTGAAACAGTATTAGTCTAAATATTACAATACAGAGCTTTAATTCCCGCACTTGTTTACATTGTTTGGAGCAGAGAAAAGGAGAATAATGCAAAAACTAGAATTTTTTTCCGTGTTTTATAATATTTTCCACTTTTGAAGTATTGTGTTCAGGATTCTTAATGACTTGAATCGTTGCTGAAATAAGGGGCAAATAAATGATAAATATTTTTCAAGATTGATAAATTTAGATGCAGTTTGATATCTTAGGAATGATATTTTATAAAAGTTCAACTTATCGGTTTGTGCGAGTAAAAATAGGAAATGGAATTAAGAAAGGTCAGAGTGATTACAATTATCGTTAATGTGAAAATTAGAATTGCAGAAAATGGCATAGTCTCTATTACCCGAACCCAAAATTTACTTTGAAAAAAACTGGAAGGAACATAGAGCATTGCTGCATTTTATCTTCAAGAAACATGAAAATACATTGTAAAGTAAGTGCATCATCTTCGGGTATTTCAAGAAGTTAGGAAACTTCTCTGCGTAACAATAACTTGCCTTCAGCTTTGGACGGTGCTCCTTCTTAGCGGACAGTATTCGCTCTTCCCATATCTCAAGCTGTGTTTCAGATTCTCTCATCATTATGCTTTAAAAGTAGCAGTTTGAAAAGAGTAAACGGGATTTGTGCCTAATAAATTCAAAAATTGCGTTAATAAATATTTATCAATTTACAGGCTAGAAGTATTTCTTGAGTGATTCAATTAAAAAACAGCTTTAACGGTTCCGCACCAGTTTTAGCATGCCAAGTCAGGCCAAACCTACTTGGCGATAAGGCTCTGGGCGATACCTTGCTTCTGTACTGGACGTCACCCATAATCCTAGCAAAAAATATTTTTAGATGAGCTCATAGAGCTATTAGAATTTATAGCTGTAGATGTCGAACAAATGAATGCAATTATTGTTTTTCAAACAGAGTACATGGAAACACATTTAAAGTACTACGTATAAAAACAAAAGGTATCATATGCGTAAAAAAGAATGAAAGGTAGAAATAGTGGTGACAGTAAGATATCAACCTTAGAAGACATGTTTTTAAACAATAGGTAAAGAAGGATATAACTGGGAAGAATCCTTACTGAGCTCAGAGTTAATTCTTTAATATTCATCGTTCAAGATACGATTGACTCATACAAATATAACTTCTTGCATGTTATATTTCTGTGCATTTATGCTTACATTTTTTATCCATTCTTGCTCACGTACAAGAGTTTTGGTCTTTTACTTTTTGCTGTAAGAAAACAACATATAAACGTGCCTGTCCTGAAGCCCTGCTCGAGAGCCCAGGTTAAGTTCGAAAGTGCAAAATATGCAAGTACAAACTTAATTTTTGCAATTTATGCTTCATTTTTCTTAAACATATTACAAACAAAATTTCCTGCAAAGCACAACAATCCTGAAAATCTAGTTTCTTCTTTAGAATACTGAAATATAAAAACCTGACGTTCAATATGGACTTTTCACACGGTGATGTTTACTAGTTTTTTTAGTGCACTTCTACATGTTCTTGACCTTGATGTATAAAAAAATTTTCCTGTGAAAGTATTATTTTGAAGACATTATTTACCAAGGCTCCTTTAATTGTCTCAAATGCTAATTTACTTCCGTAATAAGTATTAAAATACTTTTTTACTTAAAATCACTGCAATAAACTTTAAACATGTGCCCTTTCATGCAATTTGAGTTTGTATTTAAAAATGGCTGACTGAGAAAGGACTAAAAACTGTTTGCCATAATTTGCTGTTTTTGAAATATTTTAATCTTGTTTAGAATGAAATACATTAACAAAAATCCAAGGTAAACAATAGGCTTAGTTTACGATGAACTATAAAACTTGGTGCAGATATGTAGTTGAGTAAATAGTAATTTAAACTACTATTGTTCTGTAAAATGCTAATTCTGATTGACAGTTTTAGACTCATAAAAATTTATTCCATTTACAAGAACAGTGTTGAATTTTTTTCTGGCAGTTTAAGAGCCATCTAAACCTAGTCATCCAAAAAACTTTTTGGATGTGGCACATTAAATGGCAGCTTATTTAGGACTTCAGTACTAATCTAAAAATTACATGAAGTTGACAAAAATATACCTTAATAACTGCAGACATATGCATACTATCATCTAAGAAAAATGTGCCTTCTAATGTGGTAGGGTACAAAAATAATAAAACAGAATGGTTTAAGATATGGCACTGCCTTCAAAAAAATTTCTAGTCCAGAGCTGCAACTTTTGTGGTCACTAACATTAATACTAGTTGAGGTCTATATAACTGTTGCTTCACATCAAGAATCTGTTTTTTTATATTGTCGACCAAGAAAAAATTTAAATATCTTTCAAGATGGCAACTATTTTCAACATGAGCATTTTCTACTTTGTCTATGGCCTAGACAATTTGAAGTGCATTTTTTTAACACTTTTGATTCAGATATTGTTAGAAACATGAAACACAACAAAGCACAAGAAACTGACAGAAATGTGTATATTTATCATGCACTAATTGTGTTGACAAAAATGAGCTAACTCTATTAACACAACAAAATATAACCCTACTGGCATCTGTGCAGCCAATTTACTTGGAAAACCATAAATGAAAACTGATTGCAACTATAAAAATAGAATTAATCCCTAAGGGAGCTAATTCCTAACAGATGTAAGGAAAAAGTCAAGGTTAAAAATTTTATACCAACCAAAAAAAATATGTAAACAGCTTGAATTATTTATCACAGCACATGAAATTCATTACAAGTGTTATTATTCATATGCTATAGAAGATTATCAAGATTTTTTATGTTTCATAAAATGTAAAAATATTTTTGTTCGATGAGTTCAATATTTTATATAAATGGCAGTGATAAAGAAAAAAGTGCACATTTCAATTTATGCCCAGACAAAATGCTGACCTTGCTCCATTAACTAATCTCTAATTTAAGTTGAAGTTTATCATTCAAGTACTTTGTCATATAAAATAAATATTCAATATGTTTATGCTTTGTAAAAATTGATGTAAATGTTCTAAGATGCTAGTGACAAACATGCTGCAAAGCCCAAAATGAGCATTGTGAGACTTGACAGTGACTTGTCAGCATCTCTCAGATTATAACTAAAGTAATAGCAAAATATTATTCAGTAGATTGAAAGTTTTTGGAGTAAGTACTAAGAATACAATGAAAAAAACAAGAGAAAACAGATAAAAATTAATTTAGAAATATTACATGTACCAATTTTTTTGATAGAAGTGATGATACTCAATCAACACAACAACAAAAACACATGCAGTCCTGCAGTACAGTTCAACAAACCACATAACCTCCTGCGGTACATTAGAATGCAGCCCAAATATTCCGAAAGTGTGAGTCTCCTTGAATCTTAAAATTGTACAAATCTTATCAAATCTTAAAATTGTAGTGATCTTTTTGAATTTTGCACCGCAGCTACAAACAGAATAAATACTTAGGCAGTTAATTTCTAACAGCAAGATATTAGCATCATGTGCCCCAAGAGCCAAATCTGGTGTTCGTTTTGCATTGATTGGTCAACATAAATGTTTAAATTCAGCAATGTATTTTTGATTGAATGTGGACAATGTAGCTGCTGAGATTAATGAAGCCGGGGGAAAAAACTCAGTAACGTATTTTTGATTGAATGTGGACAATGTAGCTGCTGAGATTAATGAAGCCGGGGAAAAAAACTCAGTAGAGCCATTGCCTAACTATAAGCAGTTAGATAATGACAACCAAATGGAGCTGCACCAGTGTATATGCTATCTCTGTACAATGTTCAAAATATTATCAATATAACTTGGGGTAATCTTTTTCTTCTTGTATTTTCAGTTTTATCCGATCCCTTGCAAAGGTAGGTGACAAGAAGAACCGACAAAGAGGACACCAACCATTTCATTGATAAACTACATATTTCCAAAAGTTATTGGTGTTAGTTTTAAATACATGCCACATCATGGATAGATATTAAAGCAATGCATGAAGTTTTATATTTAAGCTATTCTGAAACTAAACATTCGTTGTTTCATCAGAAGTAAAAGCAATGATTAGCTCTGTTGATCTAGAAAATGTTGGATGAAATATGTTTTAAAAAATTATTCCATTCATGACTGCCTGGCCAAATTTTACATTAACTCAATAGCAATTATATTAATAGCTCAGTTTTGTTTTGATTCGTTAAAGAAACTTGCGTAAATTCTGTTTCTAATATTTGTATTGAAGATTTAAGCATTGCCTATTTACCAATGTTATGCTGTGAAGATGCTGAAAGATATTCAAGGTAAGCTCTAACTGTGAACAAAAACAATCTTTACAAGGCCAAAAGTATTTGGTGCTCATGGAAAGGCTGGTTTAAAGCTAGTTGAAGTAAGGGAATGAACAGCCTCCCAGTTTTTAAGGATATGATGGTAGACTGAGCAACAGCCTAGTTATATGGCAGTTTTTTGTTACCACCACCAGCATATGCATTAAAATTAAAAAAAATTTAGACAGCAGAAGGTATTTTTTAAAGTTTGAGTGTAGGCGTGAGAGTAGTTGTGCGTGTTTGGTGTGCATGCGTTCATCCATGTAAAGTTTAACAAAATCTCAAACTTTTTGTAACTTTGCTATTTGTCTAAAAAATTCTTTCTCATCTATTCAGGCATCAAAAATGACAATGACAAACTGTATTTTACTGTGTTTTTCAATTCAAAATAGAAGTCTTTTATAAAAAAAATGCAAAGGGCACGGCAAAGCTATAACTGCAACTCAAGAAAGATAAGATGAAATAATATGAAGCAAAACATAGTAATGACAACAAAGAATATTAATATGAGCATATTTGAGTTTGTAGAGAAGAAAGAACCACCCAAACAAATAAGTACTAAGGAATGCAATCCTACAGAGATATTTTCCGGTAAAAAAATGAAAATGCAGCCACCTGCCAATATTCTCTACCCATTCGTTTATGAGCCAATCGAAATGCAGCATCTTGAGCATGGTCTTAGCCAATAGAATCAGTCACTATCATATTTCCACTTTTAGTGACCCTCACTTAGACTCATTCGCTTTCTTGTGAACTCACTTGTTCAGTTTTAAGCTTATCGAATATTTATTGATCCCAAGTTTGTTCTGCCTGGATTAATCTGACTCAACAAAAAGCCATATTAGAGAGACATATCTTAACAAGTATGACTTTAAAATCATTAACAAGTAAGTGTTTATCTTTCCAAAATATCTATTTGTTGCTCTGTTACTCTTCATTTTAATAACATGATGTCCACAACTTTTACCAAATCAGATTGAAAAAACATAGATGAAATCCAACTTAGTGTAATTCTTCAACGCTACACTTTCACTTTTATGAGATTTATCACATTGAGAAGCAGTCGTGCAAGAAAAAGACAAAATCCCATTTGCCACTTATATCTAAAATGAATAAAAAAGCAATGAAGTGCATAAATTTATTGAACGTTTCTGTTATTCCAAAAAATATCTTGTACAAAACACTGCTCAAAATCACAAAAATCATCACGTAAGAAGTCACAATATGTGCTGCTAAAATTTCATCAACACTAAAAGAAGAAAAATAGAATTTCATGAATTTTTATGATTCGGACAATTAAATTTGTACATAATTCATCTATAATGGCCAACATATATCTGCAACTAAACATAAATGATCCGATGGCCATTCCTGCGAAGGAAGAAGTGACTCGGATAGGTCTCGAATTGGTGGAATTCGGGACACAGCCAAAGTTTCCCCACGTGTATCATGATATATGTAATCTAAAGTGCCTGTGAAACCGACTGTAGCATTCGTATAAGGTGCTTCCTTGTGAAATATATTTTGGTGAGATGTATCAATATCGTAAGGGTATTGTTGATATGCACTTTTTAATGGTATGCCACTATGTATTTCTTCGCCTCTTAGAATTTTATATACGATATCGGTGGGCCAGACGTGCTCCGTAGCACTTGAAATCTGGTTCAAAAAATAACATGAGAATAGTATACAAAATACATTTCATTGGTATCCGTACTTACATATAATATGAAAGTATATGCGATATATGACTCAGCTATTTTCAATATAAATTCTACCAGAGAAGGAAAACTGTTCAAAAGGCATTCCATTTGTGCAGTTTTCAGCGATCTGTTAATATAATTAATTTTTTGGAACATTTCTGATGAGAAAAAAGTCGTCAACAATATATAATAGATATCAGTTTAATGCTATTTTCGTTTAGTGGAATTTTTAGTAGTAGCTGGCACCTGAAACGATAGGCTATGACATATATTTTATATATTAATGTGGATTCTGCGCGTGTTTACGTATGAACTAAATACCAAACAGTAAAATAGATTCGAATAGAACAAATCCTAAAATTTATTTTGCTGTCCACCAGAAAGTTAATGATATAAATATCATATGAAATCCTCCCCTCAAGCAAGGTAATATAGAACGAGTCAGCTTTCATTTCACAGTATATCGATAAACATTACTTACCTCTTTAAATGATTCTGTTTGAAAAATAGGCTCATCAATCAATGTTGAAAGGTTTTCTGTATCCGATTCAAAGGTTTCCTCAATTTGTTCAACACATTTGTCAATTTCACCAATACTGCAAAGTGCATTTTTCGTAGCCATTTCATTGACATTCTCTGTGAAATACGAGTCACTCATCAAATATGACTCCACACGTACACCCGATGAAGATTCGAAAATGCGTTCGACTAGGGTATCGATTTGTTCATTGGGTTGATTCACTGCTGCGGTGACAAGCGCATGCAATGATTCTGCTAGTGATAATGCACGAGCTGCACTAGAGTTCTTCTTTTCCGGCCACCAATAAACCTATGAATTCAAGCATTTGAGAGAGTATGAAGATATTGGCAATGTAACTTATTTATAAATGCACAGATTAATTCATTTGTAATCATATTTTTAAGCATTAATCTCTAACTAAACCTTCCATAAAATTCATATTCTACAAAAATTGTGCTAGAATTATCTGGTCCATAAATTTACATGAATAAATCAATAATTATTCCAAACGACTAAAACTATGATTATCAGCAAGCTAAAAGAATCAGAATGCAAATTTTTCGTTGAGGAGAGGACTTATGCGAGAACGGTATACAGCCGGTACATCGGTGTACGGCCAATGTCTTCATGCCTATTATGCAATTTAATATTCAGCAAATAATGCAAACTTGGCCAGTAGGGGCAAATTTAAATTGCCAAAATCTAGAAGATAAGTTTTTACTGGATTTTAGGGCAATGACCAAATTTTGAAAAAATATATGTTTCTTCAAGGATTGTAGAAAGATACTTCCACCCAATCCACAAGATTCCTATCAAATTTCCTGTTCAGTACACTACTTCTGAAACTACTTCACTTGTAATTTGAGGCATCGTTTGAGAAAACTGAAACATACTGCAGAGCTTGGCTTTTCGCTGAATCAGAACTGATAGAACCTCTTTTCCAAAGATTAGAGGTTCAAGGGATAACAAAGAAAGTAATGCTAAGTGTAGCACTATCGATAATTTCTTAGCTTGTAACTATGGAGGGGGGGTTGAAAATAGATTATCTATTGGTTTCGTTTATGCCAGTTGAACCGTAGATATCAAAAATGTTATATTATGATATCACAATAAAAAAAAATATGTGCTTTGATTTAGAAGTTACATCTTAATCTAGCGATAAATCACTTTGTAAGGTCATTAATTCAAATTTTTAAAGCATAATTGCTTTATTTTGATTCATTATATTTTAGCATTTAGATATTGACTCGAACTGTGGTTCAATTCAAATTTCATAGGCACCAATTAAATTAAAGAGTTTAGTACTAAATGTTTTACATGAAGTAAAAAGGTATCAAATTTTCCAACATGTACACCTGAATCACCTGTTCACAGCCATTGCACATATAAAGTCGAGTTTCGCCGTTTAATAATGCTTCTGGAACAATTCTTCGTATTTTCAAGTATTCCAAAGCTTCTGGCCCTTCCAATGGAAGTATTCTAACAAAAATATACAAATTCTATTTATTCTAGGAGGGTAACTTAATATGAATTCCCCCCTCCCACAACATCTTTACAGTGGCCACAGAAAAACCACAATCATTTTCTGCAGTAAAGCCCATTCTCAGCAGGGTATTCTGCAATGTACCTTTTCGAATTGATGAATAATTTGAACAGAGTACGCCAATGGGATTGAATGCATATTTATTAAAAGAGCATTCTATTAATAAAAAGAATAGTTAAAAATCTTGTTCGAGTTCAAAGCTGGCAGTATACCTTTACGTGCGGTATATATATGCATGCGTATTAAGTTCTTTTATGGAATACTTCGAACCCACAGAGAAAATATGGAATCATTGCAAGTGCCAATAAAACTTATGCAACAGGTAATAGCATTAAAGGTAAAGCCTGAAAGCAGTTCTAATTGTTCATTTGTATATGAATTCTATTGGCTTATGTAAGGCGAGTCATCAAAGCTTGAAGTACATAATAAGGTAGTTCAAGATTCAAATTCATATTGTAGAGTGTACAGCTTATGCAGCTTATACAGTGCATATTCCAGCAATCATTCAAACTATATTATATGAAAAATTACACAGAAGAAAATGATTAAGATTTTAAATGGTACCTGAGCCCCCCCCCTCTAATTGTGTACTACTTCCTCCCTACCCTGCCCTTAAATGTAGCAATTCCTCAACTTCAGTTATGAGCAAAAAAATCTGAAAAATTAGAAACTTATAAATACCTGCCATTACACTTCACACAACGAGTCAGCAGTGAATCAAGAGCAGGTCGGATCTTACGGGTTCGAAACAGATCAGCCAGGCTTCCGGGTAGCTTGTGCATATCGATATACATTGCTGTTCGGCATGCCCTACGCTTGAGTAGAGATCTAGAGGCTGTGAGGAGTATTCTACCCTCTGTTTTTGCTCTGTCGACTGCCGGAAGGCCCCTCCCAGCTGCCCTATCAGCTTCTTCTGCAGCGGTTTCTGATGCAGTATCGTACCCCAACATTCGAAGCCATCTCACAAGTTTGTTTAGCGTAGCATCGCACAAAAAAGTAACTGATAAGTTTGAAATAAAAAAATAATATTTATATGCCAAAAATACGCGTTAAAAGTTCTATTAGTCTGTTTCAAAACAACTATATATAAGAAAATCAAAACTTGAACTATGAAGAAATTGACTGCAAATCAACTCAGCGTTTGAAGTAATTTCACAAATATACATAGAGTAGCATTGCACAAATAAAGATTATTGAGAGGTATGAAATTTACAGTGTATGAAGAACTTACCGTAAACTAAGAATAAAACGAATAATTTATAAATATACAAAAAATTGAACCAGCTTTGAATTTGGGTACCAAAATATTCAAAAATAATTAAAAGGACGCTAAATCGATCATCTGTTTTCTTGACTAATTTTAATATTGCTGAAGTAAACAAATCCAATAAACAATAAGCTTTTTAGCTAAAAACACACTTTGAAACGACTAAATTATTATGATAATACTCCAGTTAACTCGTATCAGACAAAACCGGTAAAATCCAATATTAAAGCTAGGAAATCCTCCAAATTTTATATAAATTGAGAGTTGCACAAGCATAAATCGATATACATTTGATTAAAAAGTTTTTTAACGTTAGCAGAAAAAGTTGAGCCAGTTTTTCAATAAGCATTTGAAAAATCTATGATGGCAAAAGTTTCGAAATATTCCTCTTAAACGACTGTCAGAACTTTTTCTTTAAAGAGAATCAATTATTAATATTTCGCCATTAAACACTTCTAAATAAACATTGCATTTGTTGGGGGAAAATCTAGTTTCAAAATATAAGTTTGCAATACAGTGCTCTCAAAATGATACTGCAAGAAATTATTATCTATCGTAAAATATCAGACTCCGTAAACAAATAGTAATAATTTTTAGTTTCTTACAATATTATATAGCAATTCATCGCTTTGAAGTGTGTCTTACCATCTGAGTTCTCTTTGCATTCCCGATTTTCTATGCAGCGGGAAGGAAATAGGTCTGAAGAATTCACTGAACCTTGCACGAATAATCGGTAGACAATACTCTCGGGAAGAGAGTTCATATCACCACAAATTATGACATTTGCCAGCGAACTTCCGGAAACACGCTGGCGAAACCTCTCTGCAGATTGCATTAATGTTGCGCTTTGCAAGAGCTTTACATCTTCTCTCTCGGGATTCCAGAAAATATGTGCGGAGGCGACGATTAGCGGAGGAGAATTACGGTGGTCTACGGACTGAAGTGCAACTAATATAGCAACATTTTTCTGGTTAAATTGTGAAGATAAAGTCTTGTGCGGCACTGCATCGTCAAAACTAATGCATTCGACCTCGAGAAAATTGAATTTAGAGGATCGCCAGGCTATGATGCATCCATCTGCTTTCTTTGTCGGCTTAGGCATAAACAAAATTTCGAAACCTTTTGAGCGGAAACAAGGATTCCAGATGGTTGGAACTAGCTCTCTGTCAACTTCTTGAAGAGCAATTACATCTACTCCAGCGTTTACCACAAGTTTTTCAATTATTTCAAGGAGTTTACTACATCGAGACTTCCATGAGAGCATATCCCACGCAACTCCAGGAAAGCTAGATCGATATGCGTAGCACGAGGCTAGACAATTAAAACTAGCGACTCGCACTTGGAATGAATTTGATTGATAAAAGTGTTTAGATGATTGGCGCAAATATGAAGTTGGCAGCATCTCGAGAAAAGATGGGTCTTGAATGCCAAGCCATTCACTTTGACCGGAAACACTATCGTTATCAGTCATGAGAATTTCTCTAATCCAGGAAAATAACGCGGAATTAAATTTGCCGTGATATAATCAATTTTTAGTAGAAAAATCAAATATTTATCCCAGCTGCTGAAAGAATTTATTGGCGCTTTCGCCTTCCCCCGAATATAAACACCGCACTCGGAATATAATACAAGGGTTTGTTTTTCCCCATGAATTTCTGACCCAGAACTTTCTTGAGTTCTACAAACTCAAATGCTACAATCTAGCAATGGATTTAAATTAATTTCTTGTTACTGTATGCGGGAAAAGCAATAGTCTGAATATTATGCTGTACAGCCGATATGATCAGCAAAATCTTGAAATTGATGTAGAGTTTGTGAAAGAACAGAGTGTAATAAAATATCCAAATTAAATTATTTTCTAATTGGATATAGAATATTCAGAATTTCTATTTAAACAAAAATGTAATTTTTCATACGGGACATGAAAAATTTACTATTCAACTTAATGAGACATGCAAGAAGCAATAACCCATCCAATGAATCTCAAAGCAAAAATCTTTCATAAAAAAGTGACAATTAAAATCAAACAGTGCACAAAATTGTATATATATTTAGCCCAATTTCAATACCTCTCCATGAATGTCTATATAGATTTTGAAAATTTCAGCAAGAGTGATAATCTATACAAAGCTATGTGCTATACTTGGACGATCCTTATTTACATTTTCCTCCGAACTATATTGCTGAATGCATCAATACTTTCTTGGCTATCAATGACTGTCATTCCTCCTGCTACATCAAAAGAATCATAGCTAATTCTTAGTAGGGTTTGAATTGGTTGCGGAAGAGGCTGATGTCTAAACAATTCTTTACAAACTGTGGGAAGCAGTAGACTGCATCCTAATAGTGTGGATAAGATCAATAAGTACCAGACAGCTGCCCATCCTAGAGCGGTTTGAAGTGGACCAATAAACAACAGGCCTTCAAATCAAAGTACAAAAGAACAGTAAGATTGTCAGTCTTAGAAGGAAAAACTGCTTACACAATAAGAGTTGGCACAAAGCTTAAAAATAATTATATTCCTATACATATATTATCTTACACTCAAAATTTTGTACCTAATTTGAAAATCCTTTTGCATTAAAAAACATTGTTATTTTATTCGGAAATCAGATATTAAATTGTAAATACGATGAAATAGATAAAACTTGGAATAAAACCTTTTATTCGAAAGTAAGAGTTCACTAAAACAATAAAATATAGATGCCCATTTTTGAAATTCGAAATATGCTACATTTTTCTTACTAGGTTTCATACACCAAGAAAAGTTTATCATAGTATAAAAATTTACCATAAAATAATTTTCGTTTATCCTAGTTTTCAAGCTTATGAAAAAAAATTGTTTTAAAAACTGCTGTAAAAACTGATGCATGAACTTCTTTGTAAAAAATATGTAAACAAAAAGATTCTTAGTCTAATGGCCTAGTAAATATTTCAAGACTCTGGATAGCTATTTCAGTAAATTAGATCTTACACAAAAAATTTATCAAATTAGCTTGCAAAAGATTAAGCTAAGGTAATGATAAAAAGATCTATATAGTAGGCCAAATAAGAAATATAACTTACCAATAGCAGCA
This sequence comes from Vaucheria bursata, assembly GCA_032358265.1. Taxonomy (NCBI): domain Eukaryota; class Xanthophyceae; order Vaucheriales; family Vaucheriaceae; genus Vaucheria; species Vaucheria bursata. Next base: position 24,189 of record JAULBW010012365.1, read on the forward strand.
GTAATGCTTCCACTCCCATTAATTATGCCAGTGACAGTACCCAAAGCTTTGCTATTTCCATGTATAGATGGATGTCCAGCTAAATCAGCTGCAACTGCTGATGATATAATATTATTTGGACCGCCGACTAAAATCCCCATTATTCCAAGGAGTATTAGCAATAGCCAAACAGGCATCTGTGCAATAAAAAAGTACGTTATATACAACAGTATTACATAAAGGAGTAACTAAAATACATGTTTTCACAGGCTATATAAGAATACTTAAAAAATACATAAATCCAAGAAAATATAAACCACATACAAATTAATCTATTCTGTTTTTCAACGTTTAAATAATTTTCATATATGAGCATCTTCAGAGGATAGATGTAAATAGATAATGAATATATTCAACTTACCATATCGGAATACTTGCCGAATAAAAAGAACAAAGGACATAACATCAACAAAAATGATACAATAACACAAGCCCTTCTTCCTCCATATAGATCACTTACATAGCCAACAATGATTCCACCTAGAGATTATATTATGAAAATAAACAAATGTATACGTATATATATTATATATAGTATACTAAAATACATTTACATTTCTGCTTGAGCCACTTGAAATTCGGCGATATAGCGTTGCAGCAAAAAGAACATACACACTTGCAAAAATTTGATGAATTTACCCTATGCAAATAAGCGGATTAAGTATGCAGATATAATTAATTTAAAAAGCATTATTTTTCTAACGCGCTTTGTATTCTACTTGAATAAGATTTACAAAAAACATCTAAAAATTAACCTGAATCTGTATTTTGTCATGCTTTTAAGTTTTGAAAAACATTAATGCACTAGCACTACATATCAAAAATATTGAACCATTAAACAAGAAAATTCTTGCTGATGTAGTAGTTGGATATAAAATTTTGAATTGTTAATCTAGATTTCTTTAAAAAGACATCTTTTGAGCAAATGTCAAAACATAAATTTTGTTCTGTAAAGTTTGAGAAGTTAAGCATCAATACCAAATGAATTAGTTTTAAATATTGCTCTTTCTTACCTGGCATCATTCCAACATCATAGAGTGCTGATATGATGATGCTCATAGAAGGTTGAAATATTTGACCCAAAAAGAAAGGAAGCCAGAAAAATATTACATAATTGACAAGCTTGAAAAACCCAAATGCAACAGCATAAACAGCCACTGCAGGAATTTTGAATGCCTGTAAAGTTTTTAAGACAGCATTTTTTATTTTAAATGTACATGTTAGTATAATGTAACATTATAACTAACTTCCTTGTTTCTGCACACCCATGTACACATGCACGATACATATATGACTGAGAGGTGAAAAACTGACTCTCATCTTGTTCACTTTGAAAAGTTCAGTACTGATTTTTTATATTAATTGGTTAAATACATTGTACTCAGCATTGATGCAATGTGAAGAGCTTAACTTGAGAAATCCGTATATTCATCATACTAAAAATTGGTGAGTAGCATAAAAATTATATCGTTTGCAATTTTTTAACTTTATAAGCCGGTTTCTTGCTTTTTTTATCATACATATGTACAGCTTTATTATTGCAATCATAAGTAAATTTTCTTACTGTAATACATTTATATTTTAGCCCTATTTTAAACATGCTATTTTTTCAATAACTCAAATTTTCACATAGAAAACTCAGTCAGAATGTGCAAAATTGCTCTATGCTGATATTATGGAGAATATAATTTCAAAGTAAAAGTGTACAGATTTATTATACGAAATAAATATGAAAACAAGCTTTTATACCACCTCAAACTAATTTTCATCTGAAGTTATTAAAAAATTAAATGGATGCCCTATTGCCAACTTTTACTTTTATTCTACACTTAAACATGCAAGTTTATCAATGTACACCATATGATACGTTTATCTAACTGAAGGTCAAAATGATATTTCATCCATTCTACCTAACATTCACAGTTAATAAATATCAATTTATACAAAATTGAAGTGATAATGCATTATAAATTTGTACCTCTAAAAAATGAATTGGTGGCAATTCCTCAGCATTTTGATCAATAATTTCCCCAGACACCACCCTTGGCATATTCAAAGACTGCATTCCAACATCAGCTGGTTTAGAGGGTAGACTTACATATAAAAAGCATCCCCATAGAAGATTTGATAAAGCTGCAATGACTAATGCCCACCAATATTTCATACCAATTTGAAGAACTATTGTTGTACAAGCTGCAGCAATGATATTTCCGATGTACTGGTGACATGTCCAGGTGCCAAAAATTAGACCTCGGTTTCTAGCATCAAACCAATTTCCCATAATTGCTGTATTAACAGGCCCCCCTGTACTTTTACAATATCTTAACTGTTATTTCTTCACATAATCATGTAATCTTTACAGGTAGTGTAATACAGCAATGCTAGTACAATACAACAATGTTAGCAAAAGAAGATGTACCTATCTAAAAGAACTACTTTCAAAAACTATTCTAAAAAATAAGTCAATTTTTAAAAAACTACATGATTTTAACTTTTTTATTTGACCCTTAGACCCCTACAGCTTTTTTTAGTATCTTTCACTAAATAATGTTTAATTTAAAAAAAAACTGCAATCGAAAAAAAACGACTACAACAAGACTTGCATGCAAGATAATTCAAATTATGGTACAAATTATTGAATAAAAGCAATAATTTATATCACCTGTAGATTGAAATAGGCCATGACAAATCCAAACCAATAGGAAAAATGCATTTGCCAAGTAGAATTCATCCTTCAATAAATCTATCCAAAGGCCAAAAATAAGCCCCATTACGCATGCAGCTGAACCAATCAAGCCTAGAGAGACCACTAAAGTTGGCGAAAATCGATCCCCAAGAGTTCCACTAAAAAACGATCCTATGAAAATCGATGAATATAAATTTATTTCATAAAACTTTGGAAGCAATTCAAAATGTTTCTAAAATTTTATTATAATACCTTCTTTACTAAAGTATTTTCAGAAGTAAACTATACCAAGTAATATATATCTACAGAGGAAATTGTATAGTTTTACGCATTAATCAATTTAACAAATGTTGGAAAAAAAATCATTGCGCCCAGCATCTTTATATCAGTCTATATTGTAAAGCTAGAAATGCAACTTAAAATCAGATCCAAATGTTACGAATGAAAAAACTTATATATGGTATTTATCACAAGAAGAAATTATCATCTAAAAAAAGTTTTGTACCTATTGCATAGGCAAACATGAACCCAGTATCCATACGACTAAGTAATGAAGGGGAAAATCCTGCTTCAGTTTTCATCTGACTCTTTACCGTAGTATATGCCTTGCGGCAGAAATGAGACATTGCATATGCCTAAAAAATATAGAGCAAATTCAACAAAAATAAAGTACGATTCTGCACTTTATATGTACAATCGTACTATTGTAATAAGGTGTATCCATGTAAAAAAACTATTTTCCAGGAATTAATCAACAAAGAAAGCTAAACCTACATCTTGGCTTTTTTCATACGATTTTTGGACTTGTACATCTTATTTCAGAAGTTCCAGTTACTAACGTAACTAGAGTGTGGCAAAGGACTCAAGTGATCATAGATGTTGCATAGATTAATAACATGTTGATTTAAAACTCTCCATTTATCAAAGTAATATTTTTAATCGTCGCTTTCATCGTGACTTACAATGAAAGTAAGAATATAAACGAGTTTTTGGTATGAGATAAGTTTTTTCTCATTTTCAAGCGTTTTCGATTGATAGCTGCCACTAAGCAGGGAAGATTGCTCAGTAGATTGCATTATTTCACACACTGAATTCTGAGAAATCCGTGAAATTTGATGGCTTAAAAATAATACTAGCAATTCAATGTTACGTGGAATCAATGTTTTTACGTCTGAGAACAAGAACTATGACCATCTATACAAAAATAAGATCCAAGTTGAAGTTTTATCGCAATCTGTATCTTCGTGCGTTTGCGCGCGCGAAATGTACATGTTCTGTAAGTATTGCATGCTTTTGTACTACTTCTAAAAAATTTCTTATTGGAAACACGCAATCACATCCAAGAGAACGTTTTAACGTCAGAAATAAACATGTAAAGCTCGCGGAAAGTGAAAATGAACAAATCGTGTGCTATCCTGTTCTGGGCCTTTCGATGCATTCAATTAAGTGGTGCATACGTGTCTTACTTTAATATTGATTTGCACTCTAAATCACACCAGAACTTAGCATGCAGAAGCAGCATGAGTCCTCAAGAATTTGACTCCGTTGATGATTCATTTTTAAAATATGAGATGGTGAACGATCGAAAAAAGTTATCGGAGCTACGCATCGGTACATGGTACGAGGGTGTTGTTACTCATGTTGTGAGCTTTGGCATTTTTGTAGATATTGGTGCGGAGATGAGCGGGCTCGTGCACCTCTCTCAGCTCTCTGATGGATTCGTTTCTGATCCTAATGACGTTGTTTCTGAAGGGCAGATTGTGCGTGTTAAGTTGCATTATATAGACACATTCAAAAAGCGAATTGTTTTCTCGATGCGAACTGGACGGCGCTTGTCTCATATTCAACCAAATGTTGATATGGATCGCTATGCAGCGATGCTTGCCGAAGATCCATCGAAATTCATAACAGGTTCCAAAAAATACCATCTTATAATTACTGTGTGATAATTGTAACATCGATTGCCAGCATTTTCATTGAATTATCTTATCTCATTATTATCAGTATAGCTTCTTAGACAATGATTTACTTGAAATATTGTATCCAAATACTGTCTATGAACTTACTGCCAAGCTTAGGCACTTCTCCATTTTTATAACCACTAATGTTACTTGTCAAATAACTAAAATAATTTGAAGATTTGTGTTTTCAGTTTTCGAACTAGTGGTAATATGTGATGTTACGTGTTTTTTAATGTACTATTTCTTTAATCATCTTTGAAATGTAGTTTATCTCTAATTTGAGAGTGATAATGATAAGAAACCTTAGTTCTATTTGATAATTTATGAAAAATCGTACTGCTTCACAGTTAGTACAAGGCAGTGCTTGGTTTCATAATTGATTAGTTTGAGAGAGCTATTCAATGGCTTTTTTGGTCAAATTATTATTATAGGGCATAAAGATGAAGCCAACCTTGAGTATGCAATTTGTGCAAGCTGGCCCCAAAATTCATTTTTCAACTTATTTTTATAAAATTCTGTTGCAGGTGTTGTAGATAATATTGTTCGATATGGGGCGTTTATTAAGCTGGATGAAGGCTGCAATGGATTTCTGCACATATCCCAACTTCGTCCAAGGTCTGAAAACATTCAATATGTGAACGAAGTTTTGAGCATAGGCCAAGAAGTTAAAGTCCGTATAAAAGAAGTTGACCAAGAAATGAATCGAATAAATTTGTCACTATTGCCTCTCCAGAAAAATAAAGAGCAGGAGATGTTTTCATCAAAAAAATTAGCTATGCTTGCAAAATTGGATAGATCTGTTTTTAGAGAAGGATCTATTTCGGCTATACAAGACTATGGACTATTTGTGAACATTGACGGATTGAATGGACTACTGCATATTAGCAGAATCGATGGAAAAGACCAGGTATTGGTAAAGAAACCTTCAATATGCTCAGTTTTAAGAAAATTTACTTAATAATACAGTAAACTTACGACTAAGAATCTCATATTTAACAAATTTTTATTTGTAATAAACAAACGAAAAGTCATACTATGTACCAGTTCAGCTTAACATTTTTGTGTATGACGAAAATTCAGTGGTCCCAGCAAATTCATTGTATCCGAAGTTTACTGTACAACTTGGCGCTGTTGAATCTCAACACATGAATCAAACAAAGCTACACAATTTTATTTATTTATTTCAAATTTGAAATGATTCTTGATATGTTAAAATGAGGTCAAATCTGAGTAGAGGTATAGATGTATGAAAGTTTCTCAATTGTTAACATTTGGTCCATGTACTCTAACTAGCTTAACTTGTAGCGTAAATCGTAATTATCTATCCGATCAAGGGCTTTCTGTACAAAGCGAGTAGATAATAAATGTAAATTCTCTTTTTACTATTTTGTATAAAGATATTTTCGATAAAGTACAGAATTTTAGAAGTCACTCTATGAGAACGCAAAACGAGCACCTAATGTAAACAATCTATATGGTCACTACTCCATTCGTGACTAGTGTTACACCTTTTTCTTAAATTGGCACCTGATTGTAATGAAGAGCCCAGGCTTGAGGAACAGTTGTGAAAGGAAGAAATGACTGAAATGCACAATTAACATCAGTACTCTTAGAAACAGATAGAGTGCAGACAGAGAAAAATATTTATTGGAAAAAATATGTATTTTACTTTAACTTTAGAATTCTCAGAACAAATTTCTAAGAGCAATTTCTATGGCGGCTCTCTAGAGTGTAAATTGTTTTAGAGAACACATTCTCTAACGCTATGTAAAATTTTTGGGTTAGGTTTAGGTTTTGTATAGTAATACAAGATAACTTCATTGCAGATGACATATATGCAATAAATCGAAAACCTGTTATCCAACACAATTTAACGTCTTTTTTGAAATTGTTCTTTTTCATATAATGAATCAAATGTAGAGTTGTTACATTTATGGAAAATCGGTGAATTAAAGAATATTTTTTTGTGTTTACATTTATGTAGTTATGATAGTTGGTATAATATACTTTCTGTTAAGTAGATATTTTTTATGGTAGGTTACATCCGAAAATATTCGTGATAAATTTGAACTCGGGCAGAATGTTAGCGTTCGAATTTTAAATGTTGATGCAAATGCGAAGCGATTTACCCTTAGTCAAATACCTACTCGACCCTGGTCGGAACTGTCCTGGTTTGCAAGCCTACCTGAAAATGAATGGGTCGAGGGACACATACTATCTACAGCAGCTTTTGGAGCGTATATCCGGCTTGCTCCGGGCATAAAGGGCGAATTGAGTTTATCCGAAATGGCCGAAAACTTCAACGTCGAAACCGATGCGCCTGTTCGTGTACGGATATTAAAAGTTATTCCAGAAGAACAAAAGATTTTGGTTAGTATGCGAGACCCTGGTAGGTCCCCTGTAGCTGCCTATTCGGGAGAATGGGAAAGCACAAAAAAGAGCAAAATGAATGAGTACATCGATAAATTGAAAGATAGTATTCCACACATATATGTACCCGGAAAAGTTGTATCATTTGTGCCTTATGGCGCCTTTATTCGATTAGATGATGGGGTTGATGGTTTACTACACAATTCGAAAATCACAAATGAACCGATTCGATCTGCAGAAGATGTTCTTGAATTAAATCAAGAGGTGAATGTACGGGTTGTTTCGGTTCATCCGGATACAGGTCGCATTGGGTAAGTCCCATATATGAACTATATTTTAAATTGTTGACATTTTACTGTTTGATAAGTTATTTTCAGATTTTTACTGCTCGAAATAAAAAATGTGAAAGTCAAGTGTCTTTTGATAGGTTCATGAGTAAAATAAAAGAAATGCTCATCGATTTCATATAACAATGATACGAAACAGCGAACGTAGTATGTAATAAATTCGTTTTAAACGAGTGTTCACTCATAATGAATAAGTGAAAAAGTCATATTGTGCCAAGTCCAGCTTCAGGTATTCGGGTATAACAAATCAATTAGATGGTCTTGGGAGATTAGTTGTATTAAAAGTTTGGCTATAATCTATTTATATGTACAAGCACTTATTTCACTTTTTAAAAACTTTAATTTTAAATAAATTTGACTATAATTTGAATATATCTAACAAATGTTCCATACGTTGATTAACTGGTACTTCTTGTTTTAATTTTTTATCGATTTTTTTCTTTTATATTGGTTTTAAAATTTTAGTTTAAGTATGCTTTCCGAAAAAGATACAGTGACACCCTCGCCTCGCCCAAAACATTTTGTCACTTCTGAAGATTTTGATAAAGATCTGTTTGTTCGAGGAACCATTAAAAAAGTGTTTTCTTACGGGTGTTTGGTTCAGTTTGCGTGGTTCCCGAAGGGTGATATGCTTGGCTTGTTACATATTTCTCAAATTAGCGAATCTCGGATTGCATCGGTTAGCGATATTCTGCATATCGGTGATGCAGTGATGGTTCGTGTTGTAGAAGTTGTTGACGAAGGTTAGAATTTGATGACTGTCATAATCAACAGCCCTAGCGCAAGCCAAAAACTGTGGCCACGAAACCAACATTCACCAATCAAATTTGCATTTTGAAATATTGTTCTTAGATTAATTAATTTCGATTTATTCGCCCTTTTTCTTTGGCATGCGCTAGATAGGTGTCATAATCTAGAATTAGCGATATTGAAAAATGTTAATGCAGTTACTTCGGATACAACGAACTCTTGTTGACAACAAATAAACGAGAATGCTATTTTGTGCCCAGTTCAGCTTCTTCATATTTTCGAATATAACAAATTTCAAATATGACATTTATTTGGTGGTCCCGATAGATTGTTGATATTCAAAGTTTAGTAGGAATGTACTTGGCAAAATCATCAAACATAAAATAACATCTCATGCTTATTTTTTTCAATTACTACTATTTTAATACAGATTTTTAACTTTTTTAAATATTGGTCCCATATATATTGATGCTGCATTTATATTAGAAGTGAAAATCAATAGAAATAGTTTCTAAATCATAAATTAATCAAAATTGTGAAAGGAATTTGAAAAAAACATTTTTTAATGATAATTTAAAAAACAGGATTTTTTGACGCATGAATATATAAATGAAATAGTTTTTTCATAGTAAATCAATGATATGCTGCCATGCATTTTTTAAATTTATTCATGAAAAAGGTTTAACTAAAAGCTTCATTTTATGTTGACATACAGGCAAAATATTTTTGTCAATGTTGCAACCGGGATCGCCAAAGGACAAATTAAGGCGATCAATGAAAAAGGGATCGCAGCTGAAACTCAACGGGATAAAAGAAAAATTAGAAGACAATGCTTTTATTACCCAACTTGATGATGGGAATGGGATTACCAATGAGTATATGAACACATTTGATAATACATTATCAAAAAATGAAATCAAATAAAAAATGTATTAAATTTTGGAATTTATCGTTGCATTTGATAGTAATTTTAACAATATATTTGATAGTAATAAATTTTATAGTACAATGAAATGATAGTATCACAATGTAATGTAATGTAATGTTTGAAATCGTTTTGTTTATTCTATAGTAGTAATAATTATCGACGGTATATTGCAGTACTTTTTTCGAAAGTAATCTGTAGTTAAATTACATTACTATGCAATGAAAATAGTACTAGTATTACTATTAACCAAGGATCTTATGTTACTATACTACAATTTTTCTGACAGTAGTACATATTTTATAAAGTAACCTCTCCGAATAAATTTATGAAATTGAGTACTAAGAAAATTACACCTAATGCAAATATATAAAATACAAAATGTACCAGGTATTCTACTGAATCAGCCTTGCACTTCACAGAAGTGAGGATTAACTAACTTCATATGTATGTTTTTCGGGTGCTTCAAATTTCATAAAATATCGATATATGTAGGAGAATCAATGCATAACATTTAAATTCCAAGTTAACATCTCCCCTATCCATAAAAAATAAGTACTTTACAGATTTACAAAATACATCCCTATCTCACCAAAGTATGCTAAAGGATAAGCTCCCTTAAAGAATACTTCAATATTCTCAATTTCAGTCTACAGTGGCCGTAATCCTAACTTAATTTTCTGAGTTTTAAAAAGAATAACTCTACCAATAGCGGCATTTTTGCAATTTGGAATACATGAATCGATAGATTGAATAATTTAGAATGCAGCAATAATTTTATATTCATTTTTCAATTTGAGTTGAAAGAATCAGTTTGATATTTGTTAAATTTTATAAGACAAATTTCGACATTGAAAATTCAAAATAATTTAAAAAAGAAAAAATTAATACAATTTTTTTTCCATTTTTCAGTTGAGATTGCATCCACTGTATAGTAAATATCAGTTACAAATTATCGTACTTTATAGACATGCACGATAAACGTACTATGTAAATTAAAGTAAATTTATATTAATTTAAACGTTTCATTGCAAGCAATTACAATATTGGTATGATAATTTCAAGGCAAAATTCATTTAGTAACTTTATGCACTTAAAAAAAGCACAAGTCAATTTCTAAATATATAATTTATGTATATTCTATTTACAAAATACATGTTGCTTGAGTTCTTCGAGTTTAATGCAAGCATCATCACAAAAACTCTCTATGTCTGTATGGTCGTTCGCATCTTTTCGATGCATAGGCATGGTATGTAAATCAAACGCTGGTCCATACTTATGAAAATATTCATGCCCAGGAATACTAAAAAAATCGAAATATAAATACTATAATTTGAGTTGTCTAAATAATATCTTTAAAATAAGAGTCTATATTATGCTCAATACAATATGTATAAAGCCCACCTTGGAAATCTTCAAATTCATTATCGGTTAAAAGCAAATTCAGCGAAGAATTATTTTAAGAACAATATCACTAAATTCTGCACGCATTATTAATGGCAATTCTTCATACTTCCTTAAAAAAGACTTTTAAGCATGTCGAAAAATTTTACAGAAAAAAATCTTGAAGATAAATTGTGGAGTATTGTGTGAAGTTTTCCGAAGTCTGGATCTTGTCAAAACTCAGCTAAATATATTTTTTCTAGTCTAGTAATGCTTTAAATCGAATAAAGAAAGTAATAGTTGATATTCCATAATCTGATACCATCGGTTACACCAAAACCATCAGTTAATTGAATAAATCGGATTAGAGATATCGATGTACACCAGCAAATATATTCGGTAGAGTGTAAAGCTTTCAAATAATAGAATGTATCATCTAGTAGGCAATCGATTTATCGAGTATGAAATGTATTACATTCCAACAACTCATTTAGTTCTAGTACTAAGATTTTATAGTGTAAATATTCCCAGCATGAATTGTTAATAGCAATTTTCTAATTTTACTTCTTTAATGTTAAAATACGGGTATTCTAAGGAAAAAATTATTCTCAGAACAATATTTCACTCACGTCTCAGGAAGGTCTTTCTCTGCCTCTTCGCCAATTATGGTAGCTGTCAAAATGGTCCACAATCTAGATGCATTAGCCTCATTATAGCCCCCACCTCCTAATACGAGGGTAGGTAACCCCCGAGAAATTACCGTGCGAACACAATCTTGTAGCCCTCTTGTAGTCAAATTGAATACTCTGAGGACAAACAACAAATAGTAAAAGGCACCTTCGCAGCCTGCATTTATGCTGTGATATCATGCTACAATTTAAGCCAATCCAAATATTTTTACAAGCAATCATGAAGAATAATTATTAAAATTCAAGATTAACTGTTCTTTTCGTGTTTAAAAAATGAGTCAAATTCAAGGTTACTTTATTTTCGAACTAATAAAATGACATCACTGAGCTAGTGTTGGGTTACAAAATTACTATAATAAGTATATAGATAAGAAAAGAATACATATAGCGAACGCAAAAATTTGAAGTTTTCGTGATGGTATTCAACGAAGGTGAGTGTACTAGTCGACTAATTTTATGAGGTTAGCACTACGAAATGATTTACTAGTCCGCTGCTTTCCCATTCCTAGTACCATGTGCTCGCTATCCATACTATTTTGAATAACTACTATAATAATTATGTTGACTACTGTCTTCCCCCGAACATAACAGAGCCATATAATTCTGTTCGAATAGAATGAACATCTTGTTGTAAATATTTGGAACACACTATGGTGCTATACTACGAATCATAATGATATCAATTACACCGGAACTTAGCCTTAAGTATTAACTTAAATAGGTTACTAATTTTGACAGGCAGGAAAAGTACGTTGCCATAGTCGAGTTGGGCAGGATGGGCGGTATCTGTCACAAGGGATTTTTGGAGTCATAGGGAATCAGAAGGGTTCTATTGAATATACTATTCGTTCTCTATGATATTAGCTATCATTTAAGCTATAATATGATCCATTTTTTACTAAATTTTCAAGTGCTTTCATACCCTATAGGATCGCCACCTAGCCCATCTGCTCCGCATTGCAAAACGATACAATTGGGCCGAAATGCTTCTAATGTCTTTTCGAAAATTCGAAAAAAGGCTTCTTTAAATGTTCCATCCGTACATCCTTCCATAAGGGGCACATTTAGAGTATATCCTACATAGAATGTTAAAAATTTGCTGTAGACTATCTTATATATGTGCAACAAATAATTATATCCAATTGTGATCTGCAGAAACCGAGCTGTACATTGAACTATGAGTAACCTGTCAAAAAGTATCTAAACTTCAAATATAATGAAATATGCGTAACAAACTTTCACAGACAATGAATGAACAAATAAGTCGTATTGTGCAGAGTTCAGCTTCAAAAATTCGGTTATAACAATTTCGGATATAAAGAATCGATTCGACGGTCCGGAGATATTCAAGACACCTAAGCGATCTGGCATTTGTTAGGCGAAGTCAATATATTTAAGCCAATTAAAAAAGCTACTAAATTTTTGCATTTGATAAGATAATATTAATTCAACTTCAAGATTGAGTATTTTTTTTGTTTAATTGTAATGGCATCACTGAAAAAATGCCGGCTCACCAAGGTGTTTGTAATGAATTCGTTAAATCCATAATTTTCTGTATTTTTTATTTGAATTTAATGACTCGCCACAACAAATGCATTATTTTTTCTTATTAATGCATTACATCTATTTCATCAAATAAGGCTATAATTACAGCAGCAATACGGCCACAATTTAGTTAAAACGATTTAATCTGTTTTGGGGGCAATCTTAAATTGAAGTTGAATTTTAGATTTTTCACGGTTAGTATTACTCTCTCTATTCTTATGAAAAAATTCCAAAGACCACTAAAAATAGCTATTTTCTGCGCCTATCTCTTAGTTGAAATTTTTGATAAATGCATGAATATCTATATCATATATATATATATATATATATATATATATCTTTTATTGTTTCCTATTTCATTAATTTTTTTATTGCCCTGCTCTACATCAGTTGCATTTTGGATCCGGTTACTTTATTCGGGCAATTTTGAAAATCATGATTTGATATGATACATACTTTGGAATAACTTTTTTTATCAACATTGCGAGTAGTCTTTAACCAAAAAAGTGTCAATTTTTTACAAAAATTAATTAATATTTTGCAAAAAAATAAAAAATTAGCTTCGTTAGCTCATTAATCTGAGCGTATGTCTAGAAACACAGTGTTGTACATTTGAATTTTATGACTTCATTTTTTTCGCTAAGGAATTTGAGAGACTCTATAGGGTAAATGAATGTGAAGGCCAATTCAAAAACTTTCTTCGTAACTTTTCTTGCATTGACATTGCCTGTGAAAGTACTTAGAAATATGAAACTGCCAGAAATACCGAAACTGCAAAGAGAGAAGAAAAATGGTTACCTGCCGAACAGTACATAACAAAAAGAACTCAGAATTATTCTTAAGTTCTAATTTTCCAGAAGATTTTTCGATGTTTGAGTGAGAATCGGAAGGTAATGAGGTAGCTTGCCAGTAGCAACATAACTTGGATGGGTGGGGTGCCTCCAATATACACATATGCACATAGGATTTGATAGATTTGAAGAGTATGTTCAATGGAAAAATAGTAAACTTTGGATTTAACTATTTTGTGAAGACCACCAAATGGATTCATCATATTCAAAATTGGTTGTACGATCACACTATTAACTCAGCTTCAGAATGCCATCCGACAATGCGCCACATCCTCCATTGTTTATTTGTCTCTAAACAATGCCATGTTAAAACGAGTTTCTCTGCTACCTGATATTTTTGAGCGGATTGCAAAGATTTACTCATGTATTCTCTATTGACAGATGGAGCTAATTTTTGCCTACTCTCTACTTGTTGAATATGTGAGTCAGAATAGCGTCTACTTCTTAAATGAATATTTATTTTTTGATGTAAAATCAATTGAATATTTCACAGTAACGAAACATAAAATAGAGGAAACTGATGATTATCAAATCATTTCTAACCGACTCAAATCAGTATTGTACATAAGAGACTTGCTTACTGGAAATTATCGCCTTCTTCAGAAGCATAGTAAAGATTACCATAATATTCAAGACTAAAAAATGGTATCGAAATTTTAACCAGAACATGAAGGAAAAAATATCACGTTTCGTACTGAACACAATAGTGAGTTTCAAACATGGAAGAGACAGTTTCATGATTATTTTTACCCTACTGGCTTGTAGAGCAATTCATGAGCATGAGATTCGGCATTAAAGACTATTCAAAATATGAATAACCACAATATATAACGAATGGCTTCCTAATTTGTTAATTCAATTTCAACTTTACAGATTGAAAAATGTAGAACTCAGAAACCCTGGCGACTTCTTTTGTAAAAAAGTAGATTTTATTACGTATTATCTGTAGCACATAAGATCAGTGGTAAAGTTAGGAATATTTCTTGGTGAGGGGCAGCATCCCCTCCTCGAAAAATTCCCCCCCCCCCAAAAAAAAATTAATGGTTATGCAACTGTATATTTGTATGCATGCATGTGAAGCCTACTCTTCTTAAATTGAATGCACCGTGGCTCAGAAATATTTTCTGCAACTTTAAATCCAATATCACATGAAAAATAACAATGAAAAGTAAAAAGACCAGTTTACCTAATCCTTTCCCCCGACCGATGCTATTCGGGTCCCCAGCAGGGTGAGGATAAAACCCGGCTGACCAGTGATGAAAAGATAAGCAGAAAACAGTATCATTCTGATAAAAAGCATCTTGCACGCCGTTCGGATGACTGTTTTAAAAAACATGTTGATAGAACAAAATTTTTAGAAAAAAATGTTTGATTTTTCATATAAATTTTACAATGATTTGAATTTGATTTAATTCAATCATTTTCGATTGTATTTGCTCTAGAATGATTGCTAGCAATTGATGAATGCTATATGTAAACCTTTAAGACTTCACTAACATTTGCATGTCGTAATACCCAGAAAGAAAAGATACAGTGCTACATTCGTGCTTTCTACAGTAAAGTTTAGATGCACCGAATCTGTCGGTACCACCAAATAAATTCACTATATCCAAAATTTGGTCTACCCGAATATCTGGAGCTGAACTTAGCAAAACTTGATTTTTTGTTTATTCATTTTAAGTGAAATTTCCTTAAAAGTGAATTTGCTATATCTGAAATTTACCGAACAGTATTATTCATTTACAGTTATCCCTCGATTAGTGTGCTTTCAATAAAATTATATTTAGAATTAATGTAGTTTCTAAATTGACAAAATTCTGATAACAAAGCATTAATCTAGTGGATACTGTGCATTAATATAACGGCATTACTGATAACTTAATAACGTATGAAAAGCCATCTAAGTCAAGTTAAGATGGATAAAGAGCATGAGTCAAAAGTGTACTATACTAATTAGAGATAACAGTGGAAAATGAACATGAAAGGACACAAAACTTCAATAAATCTCTCAAGAAGTTGATTTATATCTATAATGTACATATAAAAAAGGACTGAAAAGAACAATAACTTTTGAAATTATTTTATCATCTTCACTGAATTGAAAGATTATAACAGGGGATAAATCTGGAAATTCAATGTAAGAATCTACCAACAAAAGTCTTTTGTAAAATAATTCTCATAATATGCATAAGTGTTGACGATTCAGTCATGGGGCATATTCAATTATTAATAAACCAAATAATATAAAAATTAAAAGATTTATGATTGTTGGCTCTCAAAGAAAAAAGTTTACAGAGAATATATGAAATTAGATTAAATAAATAAAATACTTAACGTAAGATTACTCTAGAACAATTCATAGTACTATGCTCGAATAAAGACTACTATGGAATATGGAAATGTCGCAAAACTTTATTCAATAAAATTGTTTGAATTGCATTTATTTTATAAGGTATTTCTTGATAAGCCAATGAATACGGAAATGCCCCTGAAATATTACCAAATAAAATTTTTTGAGTTCAATTTTTTCAATAAGGCTCTCTCTAGTTGGTCAATAATTTAGTGGATTCTTACTGAATATCGACATCCACGTACAGCACCCTAGTATATCTCTTTAGTAAATGAATGATTGCTAGAACGCAGTCATTTATATAGCAAATTCCTGCGGCCATACTGCGTGTTGCATGATGTCGTCCCCCTCCCCAATTAATGGACACATCAGAAGTACCATTGACTAGTAGACTTGCAGCCTGCAAAGAAGCTCCAGCCACTGCGCAGCAGTACCTCCAAAGACCCCGAAACACCTACGGTCGATATTTGTGAAACTGATGCTGTTCATTACAACAAATATTATCAGTTAATTGAATATATCGGATTAAAGATGTCATATGTAACACCAGCAGAAGTAGCCGGTGGTGTGGTAAAGAGGTAATATTATGTACTATGTTATTTAGTATACTATCCATTAATTAAATATCAATTGTACTTATGCCGAGAGGCAAAATGGATACTGTTATAGTAGAAAATGTCTTTTTCTATAATTTAAATGCAGCATATTTTGTATAAAACAAATTTGATTTTAATGAATTTTCATTAATGGCAAATTTAGAAAAATACTAAGTTTAGCTACAGATTTTCGGATAGCTGTACAAACTATAGACATTAGTTTTCCTTCAGCAACAATTAGCAGTTAAAATTGCACATTACTTATATGTTATGTAAATCAATAATATCAAATTTGTACACAAATCTGAGCAATGAATTCAACAAGTTACATTTAACAATACATATAATAAAGAGTATAGTTGAAATGTTAAAATTGTGCCATATGTGAAAGTATGACAAGTTTCTATGCTTGAATCATAGTGACAAAATATAATAGTACATTTCAATCTAAAATGACAAATTTGAATCGATCGATTTGTCAGTGTGTACACAGGTAATTTAAGAGATATTTTAATTTGAATTATCTATGGCACAATTTGAATGCTTGTCTGGAATAGATGATTATTATTTGACAAGTTTGCATCAATTATTGCATTTTCAATAGTGCCAAGCACTGCTTTTCATGTTTTCACTGAGATGCATCGAAAATTCTACCTCTGTGGCAAGATGGATATCTATCTGTCGTATAAAGTGGAAGATTTAGTCATCCGTGACTTTGAAAGCAGCATGAATGAATTTGAGCGGCAATAAAAATGTGTGCGATGAAAAACACAGTACCCCAGGAAAGACATTCACTCGTGATAATAAAAACTGCTTAAAGATTAAACCAATTCGTTTAAAAATCGAAAGCTCAATTGGTCTAAATATCTCCAACTCATTTAAATCTATTTTTTAATTACAATTATTATTTATTTATTAGTATACTTCACAATCGTCAAGAAGTCCAAACTCCGACAGCTCAGATAGATCTTCTGGTGGATTTTGTAAGGCCTTAATATAAGCACTAGAGTGGAAATTTTCCATGTGCGATGCGGCAGCGAGTGCAGGTGTTACGACAGTCAGTTTACGCATTAGTCCACATGCATCAAGTAAAGAATAAAGCATGGAATCACGGCCTCCATTAGCTTCGACAAGATCACATAGCTTTTCGTACGATAAACTGTGCATCAGATGAACTCGTTGTGATCGAATGCGTTTCCTAGCTCTCAGTAAATCTGGCGGCGGCGGTTGCATCAGCGAACGACCATTTATTTGTAATCGAGTTGTACTATTTGCTGGGAGGCATTCTTCCGTTGAGATTTTATTAGATTGGGAGATAGAGAACATAATTCTAGTCAAATCAAAGTGCAATATAATGCTCGTCTACTAAACTTTATATTTCACAGTTTTTTGTACATGATTTTTCCCGCGAAAGAACGGGTTGTTCAACAACAAACGAATTTAGCCAATATTCACAATGAATAATTCATTAATTTCGAGTAACTCCATGGAAAAGTGGAGGGTTCCAGGGAAGTGGTGCTGGTCATGTAGTGGGTCGAATCGCTTTATCTTATTTTGGCACCAGATACGGTAGGAAATATTCATTTGATATCCAACCAGTGAGAATACTTTATATTTATGAATAATTTAAAAATGCTGCATAGATATTCGTATAGTAAGAGGTGAAGAGCATATCTGTCACTTTACTTCACACACAAAAAAACAGTACAAGCGCATGGCAAAGATTTAAACCCAAAACAAATGCCAAGACCAATGAATTGTATATACATATAATCCAAGAAACCAGGAAACACAAAGCACAGAATATTACACGTATACTACCATATCATATATCTTATTGGCTGTGTTGACGAGAGTGAATCTCGTCAACATTCTATAAGTTATTCCACATGCATACAAGTCAAATTAGATTGTATAGCCACAACTCCCTGAAGGAATTGTATACTAATGTAGAAATACATAAATAGATGACGGCAGAACATATTTGATCCTGACAACAAACCATTTACCAATGATTCAAAGTTCATGCAACTTGAACATTATTCTCTGATAAATTATTTTTGACTTGTCCTTATTTAATTGGCATAAGCTAAATAGATTAAAGCAACCATGGTGCAGTGAGAAAGATGCCCCAAGGAGACCTGAAGAAAGTGAAGACTGGCACAATAACCCATGAAATATTTTTGCATTGTGACAATAGTGGAAATCCACTGCCATATCACATATTACGTATCCCGCTAAAACCATTTGAGAATCTCCACTTTATTTTAACTTAAGTTCTGATGAATCATTTCCTTGAATGTATCAAATTATTATGCTTCAAAATTCAAAGTCAATAAGTAGAGTTAACTTGTAGTAAACAATATAACATGCCTTCTCATGAATAAAAAACCTGAACAGCATTCAAACAATCAGGATAAAAATTTTGCATTAATTTAGCTCTTTTACATGTATTAACTTTTGTCAGCTAAATATCAAATTACAACTAAAAAGCACCTAAGGAGGATGAGTTATTTGGCCAACTAACTTGGCTTTGTCATGAAATATCCTTTTAAACAATGCTAAGAATTGATACTAGCTTTTGGAGAGTAACAAATATTTCTGCTTAATATGCAAACACCGTTTCACATAGTTGGGACAAAAGAGCATTTTTCATATTCATGTCCACTGCCAATATTAAATGGGAAATCATTAAGACTTGCAAAAAAAAGTAGTTAAAGAAGCAATAGATAATAGATAAAGGAAAGTTGACAGAACAATTGAGACAGATTAACAGCAATAGTAAAAGAAGAAAAAAAGATAAGAAAGGAAAGAAAGTGTATTAACTTATGTGTGTGTGTTTTTACAAATGAATGGAGAAAAAGATACAAAATATAAATGAATTATTTATGACTAGCTTGAACTTGATGACTAGACAAATTTCCATTGGTTGATTTGTGGAGCATCATAGAAAAATATGGAATAGAACATGTAACATAGAACAATATACAACATGTAGATTTAAAGAATAACTGCAGTCCTAACAGAAAGCTTAACTTACATGGAAGTATGTATTAGTAGACAAAATAAATTTTCAAGTGAAAGAAAATTTAAAACTGCTGAGATCAACATATAGTGCTGATTAGTTGTATCATCTTACATTCAAATTGGTCAGCTTTTCTACAATACTTACCAATGGATTATTTATTGCAATGCATTTATAGATTCCATTGCTTGGAAAAAAACTTACTGTAAATATTGTACAAAGCTTTAACCATTTAGTAATCATAATTATATTACAAACCTTGAAAACAATTAGAAATTGTGCAATTATGCTTGCAAATTAGTCCTTTCTTGTGTCTATGTATATATACAAACCTGTGTATCATGTACATTAATTATCTTCCTTTAAATGGAAGTTCAGCAATTTTCTTGCAATAGGATTTGATTCATCAAAAACAATGCTAGTAATGTAAAGGGATTGAGTTCCTTCTAAATTTCATTAGATCTGTAATTCTTTCAAGAAAAAGAAATAGATATTATTTGAAAGTAGTATTCTGTTGCAAAAATCAGTTGTTCTCAAGCAATATATTTACATATACATGTACATGTTCTGATGAAATATACCTTGAGCAAAGTGTGAAAGACATAATACGTAAAAAGTTCAAGTACAGTTTCCTAGTGGTACAACTGCATAATTTCTTACCTTCAAATGTGACAAAAAATTTGGAAAAAGTAAGAAAGAAATAGCTTTTGACGAGGCTTTAAGCATTTATAAAAGATGATAGATTGATTCACATTATATATATGAATGCAGGGCTGAAAATATATAAATGTGTAGTAAAAAATTATTTACAGATAATGTTAAAATTCACACAGTTTTACAAAATAACTTTACACTGATTGAAGAAATCTGACTGCATGAGCAATCATTGCAAATATGCAGTTGCCCTTAACAAATAAATTTGCTCAACATAATACTTCTAACTAAATCTAGGTTTTGCAATATGTTCAACAATAGGTGTGATACAGGGTGTGCAACATACATACCAAAACATTTTATGTATATCATAGTTTCATTTGAGCCTGAAGTTCATCATTACATTTCAAATTGTAGAGAATACAGACTGGACTCCTTCATATTTCATGCCTGCTCATTATACTAATATAACGTACAGTGCCGGCATCCAAGGCTAGAACAGAATGGGCCCATCACCCCCAGTACCCATGAGTTTTGATTGCCAGTACTACAGCTCACCTCCTCTGCCACAATTCAGATCCTACCTTGATGCTGTACTCAACAGTACCTTGACAGCAAAGCTAAGGCCAAGTCCAAGAGTACAAGGGCAAAGTTGCATTCTGGACCGCAGTCAAAGTAGGTCCAGGGTATGGTGTCCACCCACTTTTCAGCCTGGTGGACCAATGGTGCGCCTACTCACCCCACAGGTTGCTTTGATATAACACTACCATAACACTTGTGAGACGTGCCATTTATGAAGTAAGCCATGAACTTACCAATAATTTGTTCCATACTTTTACCAGAGGTTAATCCAATGTCCTAGCCAAAATCCGGAAATTACTAGGATGCCATGTATCCTTTCGCCTCTACCTCATGGCAGGATACTAAGAAGGAGCTAACGAGCTGTCTTCTGGACTATATGAGGAGCATTCGTCTGCGCTTTCAGTTTAGCAATGACCTTGGGAAAATCAGGTACTCCTTTTCAAAAGCTACATTTTTTCCTAACACCTTGTTTACTCCTAAACCCGCCGGCTATGTCAAAGATATTCTGGGCAATATCCCTGCCCATATTTCAGACTATGCTTTTGTAAGAAATCAAATAGTGTAAAGAACGCGCAAACCAGAAGTCTAAAAACAAACAAGAATCACAAGACGAATGCACGTATAATTACACTATATTAATCTCTGTGCATATGTGTTGCCGAGAATGAATTCTCGCCAACATAAACCAAGAACTTTGAAATGTAACTGCTGTTTGAAATGTAACTGCTGTTTGGAATGTAACTGCTAACACGGCGTTAACAAATCAATTCATAACAGCTTTCCATCCACAGTCTAACATTAATCTTAGTTGTGCAAAATGGGAGCTTGTGTCTAATCTTGAGGGTTACAATAATTCATGGATTGTTATGACCATTAAGAATCTTCGCCCTGCCTTATTTAGCACCATGGACTATATACATTTATGTCTTGACCACCTACTCAACATCAGTACCTACAAAGCCATCAAATACACTGAAGACTCTATAGCAAGATATATTCGCCAATTGAGGATATTAATTACCCAATTTGCCACTTGCTTAACCAACACAACCAATATATACCTTTGCCTGTCTTATAATTATTACTCATAATCTTTCAAAGTATTGCCTCGCAGTATTTTATTCATTAGCTAAAATTCATAAATGCCCCGTCAAAATTAGGCCTATTCTGTCTAATTCTAATTTCATATTATGGGGACTTTTTATGTGGCCCAACTATATGCTGAGGCCATATGTACAGAAGGTCAAGTCCTATATTCCGGACTTCAACCAATTTTTTTCCCTTGTCCGGAATACTCCTGCAAAACCATCGCATATCATGGTCACCATGGATGTTACCTCCTTATACACCTCCATTCATACTTGCCTGGCAATTGCCCATATTTGCGGTTACTTACTGGAGCAGCAGAAAACTTATGCAGACTATATCTGTGAAGGTTTAGTACTTCTAAGGGAAAATAACTACTTTACTTTCAGCAAAGATACCTTATGGCATCAACTCCAAGCTACCATGATGAGGACCAACTGCATCCCATTATTTACTAGTGTATACTTAAGCATCATCAATGAAGACGTGTCACCAAGACCTGATCTGAGCTGATACTGCAAATTCTTTTACTGCTTTATCAATGATATCTTTATGCTATGGAACCCCTGCATCAACAACAAAGCTGAAGATACGCCCATTATGGCAAGGCCCAGTGCAAACTTATTTATTGCTTGTGTATGCTTAGCATCAGGACTGGTACTCACATGTAATACTTGCCCTTCCATTGTCACCTTCCTAGACCTTACCATTATAAATCAAGGCAGTCCTTATTATATTACAAATACTTACCAGAAAAAGCTGAATCTATACCTTTACATATAATTTTGCTCCTCACATCCACCGGGTGTTTCAATGATCCTTATCATAAGCCATATTCTGAAGTTCTATAGGCAGAATTCTACCTATAAAGACTACCTAGCTCTCCAATATAAGTTCTTCCAATGCCTGACAGTTTGAGGCCATGTACCCAACTGAATATGGCCAATGTTTTTGGAAGCCATGTAACACACTCAGCGGTGGCCATTGGAAGCTCCCATGAAAGATGATTTGACTCCATCACAGGTTTTCTTAAGGTACTGTTCAATTTAAATGGTTCAAACTCAATGGAAATTGCTCACCTCTAAATTCAATTGCCTGACTCCAAGTATAGCTTGTGCTGGCATTGATAAAATCACTATTTGCTACAAGAAGCTGCCAAATTTGAAACAACTACTTGTGCCTAGCCACCTAAAGCAGCCAGTAGCTGCTACTACTGCATGCTTTGCTGTGCATGCTTTGCCGTGGAACTAACATGGACCATGGTTATTTTTACACCACCCGTTGCCTGGGAGATTACCCCCTTAAGTGCCCAGTTACGGAAACTAGTACCAAGCATATATGCTGCTGCGCATTGGACCCAAGAAAAGTGCCTATCTATATTTGACTTGCACTACATATTTGCCATTCTTATGTACTTTGAAAGTGTAGAGCCCCAAGTGATTATGCTTCACTTGGAACCCTAACCCTAACCGTAACCCTTAGGGAACCCACTTTCCCTTCCAAAATATTTAAAATTTTGCTCAAATTTTTTTGCAAATTTCTGTTATACTATTGTGATTGCCCAATTCTCCTAATCTTATGGTGTCAGGTTTCACATGTAAAATCTTCATCTTTGTTGGTAAATACAATTTCATAATTGGGATTCTTCAGTAAATAATGCAGATAACCAATATTAACGTCCAAGAAGTTGATGCCATATCTGTAATGATGTTGAACGTACAGTATTCAGTTGAGGCCTAAGAGATGAGTATCCAATTGAAAGCATGTTATCGGATTGTAATTGTAATTGGATAGGTAGTTGCTCTGGATGATATGATAGTACTGGATCAGAGACTGAAAGTTTGAATTCATACCCCATTTTGACCAGTTGACCTAATAATAGTAAATTCATATCCAGTCTATTGAATAGTAAGGATTTTCCAAGATCAAGCTGA
Organism: Vaucheria bursata; assembly: GCA_032358265.1. Taxonomy (NCBI): domain Eukaryota; class Xanthophyceae; order Vaucheriales; family Vaucheriaceae; genus Vaucheria; species Vaucheria bursata. Next base: position 47,962 of record JAULBW010012365.1, read on the forward strand.
TGTAAGTTTCCACTATCATTGGTAACTTGTAGGTGAGCATCAGTAGTTCCGCAGCTTTTCATGGTTTCACCTCCAGCTACTCGAACAGTTGATTCTTGAGTTGATTTGTTGGACAGATGAATTGATTGGTCAAGAAGATTTGAGTCTATGCAATGATTGGATGCACCACTGCCAATAATGATATGGGATTTGGGCAGTGGGACAGTAGAAATTGATAAACTCATATTGTTTGATTGGACATCCTTTTGAACAATATGTAGCACACTGTTCAATTGATTCAAGTCTGATGACCAATTGCTCAGCATCATACTATCATCATCAAACATGGCTACCGGTATCGCGCTCTCTGATTTTGGATTCAGGTTCAATGACTTTGCTGTCATTTTACCATCCTCTAGACCATATATTTTGCCGGAAGTTTTGCCTAATTTCTTAGGCTGTGGAGGCACTTTTTCAGTGTACTTTGGTGTCAAACCCGGAACTAATTTTTGAATGGAACCCCCAATTTGCATCCTTGGGAAGGACCGGCTAATAACGGATAGGGTCCAGTGTGGTATTTTACAAGGTGACACGTCCTTGTGCAGATTTGAGTTACCTCTCACTGCAATCGAGGTTGCATGTAGTTGAGGGACTACATACCCAAGAGTTTTTGGTAACTCCCGACCGTACATTTGGAGGAACGTACAACCAGTAGAAATTGACCATTCTACTGGACGGTTCAGGCAATGGACATCCACATTATAGGTTGCACCTGTAAATGAATTTATAATATATAAATCATTATGTGAGGATGATATATGTAAGGATGATATATGTAAGGATGATTCAAGCAAAGATGAAATATGAGAGGATGAAAGAGATGATGATGATTCAATCAATGACAAATCATGCAAATGAGATGATTCTAAATTGAAATTAGGCAAATGACTAACAAAGTTGACTGACCTTTTAGGTTCCGATGATTTCTCCCTGGATCCATTGTATTTCCTGCAGTTGGCTGTGTCATGCAAAGAATTTTTCTTGTGGTAAGCACAATAATATTCCTGAACAGCGGCTTTATCCTTCTTTGGTTCCATTTTCAATTCGGCTCTTGGTTCAGCTTTAGGTACGAGCTTTTCCATTTGCTTATTTTGTTTGATGGATCCAAGAAGTTCATAGGTGTTCTCAATAACGTGCAAAATTTTGACTATCTGGGTCATCCAAAGTTGAAATTATGTTGAGAGTGTTCATGTAGGTATCAGCTGGAATCCCTTCAAGATAACAAAAAATAAACTTAACATCTGAAATTATCTGTCCAAGAAGATTTAGTTGACTCCTGATGTGCTGTAGCTCCAGTAGATAATCGGAAGGATTTGAAAGGCTTTTGAGTCAAATCAAGTCAAATTTTCGCCTTACCTCATAAATTTTATCCAGTCCGTGCTTTTCAAACTCCTTTTCTAAGTGCTAGAAAAGAGAAACACCATCATCAGTGAATATGTGAACATACCTTTTGACCGATGAGTTCCGAAAAGATTGCTCCAGAAAGGCCCAAATAATTGCATTTTCTTCATCTGCGATAAAAGAATTATTTGAAGAAATGAAGTTCATATTCATACCTGTGATACGAAAATGACTTTGAAAAGATATTTTGAATTGGTTCCACTGGTCTGCAGACCCATTGAATGTTGGGAATGAAGAAGTTCCATAGTTCACTCGCGGTAAAGGCGATGTCGCATGCAGAACAGATGATAGTAAAGGACTAGCAATGCTTCTTGCTATGTGAGAAGGAGTTGGCAAAGGGTCATTGGCAACTCTATTTGACTCTTCAATTAAAGATTCTAGTGCAAAAGTTAATCTATATCTGTAGGCTTCAACATTATCAGGGGCTGGATCATTACGGCACATGCTCCATTCCTTATTTATGATGCTGCCTACAGAAAAAGAAGTATTTTCGTGCTTCAAAAGAAGTCTACTCACCCATTTGCAAACATCATCCACTGGCCTGGGCACACGTGATGGAGCTCTAGGTGGAGTAGTAGGCACTGCTGCTGGCGTTTTCTGGTTCATAGCCTGTTAAGATGTATGGAGAAAGGTATAGTTATTTAATAAAAACAGTTACCTCTGCAAGTAAGGGGGTAAAGGCCAATGAATGGCAGAGGATTAGACAGCAAAAGCAGAAGAAAAGATTTTAATAAAATATATATTAGTTTACTAAAACTATTGAAGAGTGAACAGATAAACAATACTGAACAAATAAATATGTCCCCGCTAGCTCCTGCGGTATACCCTCTTGAAGTGCCCTTAAAACTGGCTCTCCGTTGAATCTAGCTGAATCTCACTGCATCTTATGCTCCATAAATAAAGGTTGCAATTTCCATAGGTGTGCTAATGACAATTCTAGAATAGTTGAAGTAGTTCCGAGAATTTGTCATTGGTGGAAAGAAAATGCAGTAAAGCGGAGTAATTGGTAATGAGGCCAATTCAAGCGGAATTATGACCATAGTAACAACTGTGGAATAATATAAAGTCAGTTGAAACGTAGTTTGAAGTAGGAAAGGAAGGATTTGTGGAACTGATGATGTTCCAGAATAGTATCCAATAGGTACTATGACACAGAACATGCGTGGGTGGAAAATGATTGAAGAAGTTTCCACAGAACCATAAGGAACATGACACGTGGCAAATTGTAGAGTAAGTGCACAAAGGTTTCCATAAAGGATTATGAAAAAGGTGTTGACGTAAAAGGTTTTAGCATATAAGGCGCAATTTAGAATAAAAGGCGCAGTTGGGTAAAAGAGGTAAAATTCGGTAAATGAGGCAAAAGCTTAGGAAAAGTGTGGGCAAAATGTTAGGTGAGTGAAGGCAAATATGGGTAAACATAACTGAGCAGTTATGCTGTAGAAAATTAAAGAGATAGCAGAACCGGCAAATATCCTGACATACGGTTTAATTTTGGTGATTGTGTTTGAGTTTTGTTGTTGACTGCAAGCAATTATGAACGTGTACGACTGATTATACTTGAACATTAACAACTATATTAGAATATATCTAGCTGACAATTTTTGAGTATTAGCTTGGATGACCGACTAAGTCTAACCGCCTTTATTTTGTTTTGCCTGAGTATACCTGCTTATATTCATACCGAGTACAATTGAATTTAAGTAACTAATGAAGACTATTACCGCTTTTATCCAAACACTAACACCCAAGGATGATTATAGCCGCTTTTCTCTTCAGCAGAGCCGATCAAGACCTGCTCTGAAAAGTTTGACTTATTTAAATTGTTTCTTTATGTTTTTTATCCAAAAGAACAATTATTGTGCCATGTGGACACTTTAGAGATGCACTTTCGTTACTGATGAAGTTTTAGTGGAATGAAAACCATTCATGTCATTGCTTTATTATCTTGTCTCTCTTGTATTGCTTTGCTGCTTATGCTTACAGCATATCGCTTTAGCCTTTGTGGCATTAAATATCTAAATAGTATGCACGTTGTTGCGCTTTCCCTTAATAACCCTAAATACACTACTGCAGGATGACTGAGAACTAGCCCCACTGTTGAACAGCTTGAATTACTTGAAAATGATAATTTTACTGAAAACTTCTTACTGCTGATTGAAAAAGTAGAATATTGATACTTTCCTTGGTCATGCAAGATTTTGGTCACCCCACGGAGGTCCAACTATGAAAATTGACAGGACCCTATATATAATGCCTAGCCGAAAAATTTGATCCTAGCCATCAAAAGTTGGCATCATTCTGGTTATGGGAAAAGCATAGATGACTCAAAGAGTATGTATATTTGAAACATACATATATGTATATATACAAATCACTCTTAAATTTGACCCAGAAATTCATTACAATCCAAACAGCAGAGAATGAAGACCAAACACTACAAATAGCGCCCCACCAAAAATATGTACCGTGCGTTCTGATATTCTAGCGGCCAATAAACGCCCCCCAATAACAGCCATACCAGTACATAAAGTATGCCCCAATATACCCCCCATAGTAACCCCAACAACATCTTTTGCAGCAGCAAGGGCTATAGTAGCTATCTGCGATCTATCCCCCCACTCAGCTAAAAAAGTGAGGGTAAACCCCTGGGTAATTATCGTTAAGGGGCCTTTTGGAAAATGATTCAGTTGAGACTTATTGTTGGATTTGAACTGTTCAATATCCGAATCGGTTTCGACCCGCTTTAAAGACAGTTCTTGTTCAACTTCCGCAAGTTCTTCAGAAGGGCCTCCGCCATCTGCATCAAATCCTTCTTTTAACATTTTCATACCGAAATAGAGGAAGAGAAGCTGCAAAAAGCACAAAAGAATGATAAATAAATTTGAAGCAAGAAATACTTCAAATCTTCCGTTTGATATCTTTATTTTGATAAAAATGAAGAAAAGCGATGAAAGTGTACAAAAATAATTCATGAAATCCTTTTTTAACAATTTTACTCTGAAATAGAGGAAGAAGTAATGAAAAGGCAGAAAATATAATAAATGGATCTGAAACTGGAAAAAATATCATAAAAACTTCCGTTTAGCAATTTTATTCCGACATAGAAAGGTTATACTTTTAAAAGGCAAAAAAAACTATTCTAAGTTGAATATTATCACACATTATTTTATCAGATTTAAATTAAGATGAAGAGGCATGGTGAAAAGACACGAGAATAATGTACAGATTCATAGAAATCTAAAGATTAATCTATGAAAATCATACTAATTCTTTGATAACATACCACCATATTCATTTTTATTCATTTTATACATCGACAAAGCAGTTGAAAGTGTAATATTATCCAAATTAAACTTTTGGCATGGCTGAATTTGGGCATTTTGATTAATAAGAACTTTACAAGATTTAAATCTCATATGCAATATACTTATGCATGATATTTTAAGAAACTTTTCTCTGTCTTTTCACCTAAAGTTAAGCCTATAAAAAAAAGATTGCTCTCGAAATAGGTGCATTTGCCTAAAAACATTACATTATTTCTCTCTTTTACTCAAGCGTTCCATTTATTGACTTAGTGTAGATAGCTTATAAGCAATGCATTTTCAATCTTGGCAAGTACATCACTCTTACAATTCTCATGAGAATGCTTACATCATATTTAACCAGTGAAAGCGCCAATAAATTAAAAAAATCTGGCTTTGAGATTATGTGCAAGCCTAGTTTGGTTCGACTTACAAATGGTAAACCGAAATGAACAATGAACAAATGATTTAGAACACCCGAAGCTGAGTTGATATGTACTGTTTGAGAATTGAACTGATCTATCTATATATTAGAACAACTATGGTACAAACTTTGTACGTTACACAGGGAATTGGGCAAAAGTGCCTGAGACATGGCCATAATATATATCACAAAAAATGAAAATGATTTTCTAAATGGTTCAGTTAAGGTCAAGTTGAACTGTATAAATAATTGAATTTGTACCGGTTGTAATGATAGACACTGATTCGTCTCTTTTAACACAAAAGATTAGCTAAGTTTTCATGATTTGGTATGCATATTTTACTTTTCGAATAATTTTGTATTAAAAATACATGATAAGTAAATCATCAAATCGTGTAGTAACAATTTTCCACTTCTAGACTCCCTAATATTTCCTATGTATGACCTTTCATCATAATTGAGCTCATTATGAGCTGAAAAGTCATAGTGGCATTTATTTTTCATGACGCATCTACATTCGTAAAATCCTCGCTATTTTAACATGATAAAATTTGTTTATACCAATTTCCATGATGAAAATTAAAAAAATGTGAATGAAATCCTACACAACTATAACGTGCAGCTCACTGAGACATAAAGTTTTTACTTTGCTCTTCTTTTGAGATTTTTTCAATGTGCCATCTTACAATATATCAGGCTAAAAGAACGCAGTTGATACTTATATGGTACTTGACAAAAAGTTACTAATATGAGCATATCTATATGTATCGAAATAGTAAATTCATATTATATTTACTAATATTTAAACTTGTGCAATAAGAAGAAATTTTTCCCACTGAACAGAGTTATTCTTCAAATGAACGTCCAAAAGAAATTATGCTGCACGCAATATAGATGGCAACGAGATTAAACTGCTTGATCCGATCGAGTCATTTAATCGAAACACATATACATAAAGTCTAGTAATACTTCCACAATTACTTTTGATGGCGTATTTAATATAGATAATTGTATTTTATCTGGATCATTAAATTATAAACAATTGTATAAAACATTCGATTTTTTTCCGTAGTTATGTAAAGTTTTTATTTCCTGATTGAAATTTAAAAAAAAATAATTGAATAATACTTACAGCTCCAGCGTAATGAGTGTATTCTCTTGGCAAAATATTTGGTAGAGCAAATCCTAAAGCTGCAGAGAGAATAGTCATTACAGCAAGAGCAGATATCGCACCCAGGAATACGAAAAGCCTCGAATATTGCATAGCCATGATCGCCGCTATGAAAAACGTCTTATCTCCGATTTCTGTAGCAATAATCATTCCAACACTAGACACAAAACCTTCCCAAAAACCAGGGCCTAATTCTGGTAGAGGAATACTGAAATCAACCTTCGACACAGGCAAATATTTACTCTTATCTCCAAGATAATCAGACAATTCATCATATATATCATCTGCTAATGCAGCAAATTCTTCTCTGTCAAGAGTTCCGTCTCTATTTTTGTCAGCATGATTAAAAGCCTCTTCTGTACTGGACGCGATAGCAGATACTATGAACGCAAGGAAAACACATAATGTAACTGCAATTACTTCTTTTCTTGTCATGCTTACAATGAAGTTTAGGAGATCGACTTCTCTCTACTGGAAAATATAATATTAATGGGCATAAGTTGGAATTTTCATTCTTTTATTAAATACAGTAAAACCTCTCGCGTCTCTTCCTTATGACATTAGACTTGATCCGTGATTGAAGACTCATTATGTATACGGGTTAATAATACTGCATTAAAGAAAATTAAAAGACTGTAAAAAAAAGCTAAATTTGAAAATTTTCCTTAAAAGGGCTTTGTTGATTTTGATTGGCTAAAAAAGTAATTTTAAATTATTGAAATCTTACCTTCAATGAAAATGATCCAGCCAGCACTATTTGAAGAAAAGTGTGTCACTGTCATGGCCCAATGACAACAGTGAAAAAGGAAAAATAAAGGCAAATGAATGTGTATGTTAGAATGTACAGAGAACAAAAAGTACAGGACATCGATTCTACTCACATCTACCTACCTTTCAGCATTTTTTTGTTTGTTACCCATCGAGTTTACTGGAGCAGTAAATATTAAATTTCAATACCCCCACATACATGCCATCTCTAGTGCACGATAAGACCTGATAGAGTCCCCCTACATTATCATTTAACTCATCATCAATACCTAGATTAGAACCATTAAAAAAAACTTTAAGGTGGCTTTTTTTCTTTCCCACCAATACCCTTGACAGGATGTCATCTATTCCCACCGTATACAAGATGAGGTAAGGTTCATCAACTCATGACATCCATTTCATGTAATTATAAATTTCAGACAAGAATCACAATTATAAATACACTCCCAGTTCCAGGTTATAACATTGCTGTCAACTTCTTACATGCCATGCTGTTACATAAATCATGATTGTATCAAACAGCAACTTCTAGTTGGCCATGGGTGCAAGCTCATAATGATGATTTCAGCCTTTATTTCCTTCTTTGACATAGCTGGCTGATTCTACCTTTCATTTCTGTTGCTGGTTGAAGGTATTATTTGCTTTTTTCATAGTTAATCAACTGCTGGAAACATGCAGTCAAGATTTCTATTGGTTACTAATCCAATTTCCATTGCAAATGTGACCCATGGCCTGTTCCTATGATCTGTATCCATCTGCATTTTTTCTAGACAACTCGAAAACTTTAGCTTACAACTCTATGGTTCAAGCTCAACAATTTGTCTCTGCAGCACTACAATTATTTGCAATATAAAGTAATTTTTTCTACATGGAGACTTATTCTGGTTTATCCTATAATTTTTCTGGTCCTTACAAAAATTCAGAGGTTATGCAATTGCATTTTTGTAATTGCATATTCCTATCGCTGTTTTGATGGTTTCTTCTTTACTTCTGTTTGGAAAATACGAACACAACAAATAACATAAAAACAGAAATAGTATTTGATATTAACCTACATGTGTTGCTGAAAGTGAGATAACTTTTGCAACACACAAAACATAGTAGTATGAAGAACAGGATTTAGTTCTTTGAAGTATCTTGGAACTGAAACTGAAACCAAACTGAAAACATGGATAAATCATACTGCAGCTACATAGAAATAAGAACTAACTCTTAATGGAGTTAGTTTCTAACAACTTTGCTGTTCTGTTTCTCCTAGCAGAAGTATGCTTCCATAAGCAGCATGCTCCCATAGTATGTGATAAGTAGCATCTTTGCCCAATAATGTATTCTTATTTTTCCTTCTTCTCTTTTCTTTCTTCTTGCATTATCCTGTACTGTAATCCCATTCACAGTGCATTGTTTACTTTAATCTTTTTCTAACACATGCTGCATCTTATATTTTCAGTGCTCTTTTCTCTATATTGCAGGTACTGAATGAACTAGAACTGTATTAGAATAATGATCTGTTTGGTTCAGTTTTCTAGGGTTAATGTGGCAGTCCACAACTTGTTACATTACCAAGATAAAGTGCTGACCATTGCATTATAATTTTTAGCAGAATAAATTTTGATGTATTATCAAATGTTCCTCTTGCATGAATTGGGTTCAGATTTTTTTGTGATGGTTAATTTTAAAGCATCTGGCCAAAAAACAAGTTATGCACCAATAAGGACAAGCTCAGCTCTGCATAAAGCCAAAAGTAATGCAAATAGCTCCTGCTTTGTAGACAAGCAGTATGTTTCAGCCTCATTACATTTCTTGCAGCACCTGTCCTTTCTAATGATGTATTAACCTAAACAATCATTGGCTGTAAGTAATAAGAATTGGCCAGTTGTAGATGTCTTTTCAAAATTGCTCTTTGACAGAATCAGATAACATTTCCACATTAGACATTGCTACAACTTATGCTGTAAGTCATACATAAGAATAAGTCATGAGAACCACATGGAACAAAGGAAAGACACTAAAACAGCACAAAACACAAGAAAATGCATATAAAACTTTGTATTACAATCATAGCCTACAAGATACAACTTGCATGGTCCAAAGTAACTTCCAATCACTTATTAAATCTTAAATGTCATTTCACTATCCGTTTCAGTCAAGTTCAGCTGCAGTTATCTTTGCAGATATTTGATGAACACCCATTTGCTTCTAATGCAAAACTTAAAATATATTCCTCATGTGCATATTCAAACATCATCAAATCTTAGCCACTATTCAAAGAATAAAGGTAAAATATTTGTTTGACATCATGGAAAAAGGGCATTAAGCATGCTTATATTTTTGTTGCTAAATGGTTGCACAAATAGAGATTCCTTTAACACAAAAATATTCTAAAAATAGAGTAGATCAGATTAACTTTCCATGCACAAACCTGATAAATATATAGATATTGCATCTCTACTTTTTTCCTATGTTAGCTTCAAAGCTTTTTATGTAACATAGATGGTATAATTTAGATAACATGATACTTAATCATTTTTGACATACCATTTAAGTTTGGTTTACTATTAGATACTAGATTTGATATTTACAATGAGTAATTTTGACAATACATAATTGATTCTAACAACTTCAAATTTGAATGTAACAACAGAATATAATATGATTGATTAACCTCTCTATCATAAACTATAGCTTTTAATTGCCTTTAGCAAGACTATCCTGAATACAAAGCTTCAACAAAGTCTCACCAGAACAACATGTAAATAAATTGTTCTTTCATGTCTTGAACCCATCATTTTTGCAGGTACTGTAGATTTTTAGAATATTATTTAAAGATTAAAAGTAATTTTGTTTTTAATTATACAATTTTAACTGTTATGACTAATGATTTAAATTTAGTGGAACATCAGACTTTATGAAGAGCATTATTCTGATAAGACTAATCTGAGCATGGAATGTCTGTTTCAACAAACAGTTATACATTCATTAAAAAACTAACATGAAATAATTAATCTTTTAGTGCACATCATTTTGTATTATAGTAGTAAATTTTATCAATTACATATGCCTTTGCAATATAGATTAAAAAAAGCTTTTTCTAACTTAGTTTTTGTCAGGAATTAACTTACATTGTAAGTTAATTCTTTTTTTCTATTTTAGCTGCAGATGTTCCTATTGGGAACATTCTTTATTTTTATGCTAGTCACATTCTCAATAAGTGGCTAGTCATGCAATAGGTCAAAAATTAGTAATGTTGTGTTGGAGAAGTATAATCACTTCTCACAACACAAGTCAAGATATAATGTACATTTGAGCTGTTTCTCTCTTACATTATTTGTCTGTTTGTTGTGTGTCACAACAGTTTTTCAACTTTATAATTATACAAAACAAACTATTAAGATGTTTTTAGCCAAGTTAACTGTACTTTAGATTTAATACTTCTAATCATTTAGATTTCCAAAAAATTCTTTTCTATATTCGTTGATTCCTGGAAGTTTCTGATGTCTGATGATAAAATACTGTGAGCTTTTGCTCAAAAGAGAGTTCTAATCATAATTCTCAACAAACTAAAGTCTGTAAGATATATTAAATAATTTTTCTGGATGTTGTACATAACATTTTCATCTTTCAATAATCTTGATGAAAACCATCCAATTATGTTCTGTCAAGGCTGTGCCTCTATTTGACAAAATATGTTCAGTAAAATGTTACTCTATGGTGTTGTTATCATTAAAACGTATGTATTGTTTTAAGTAGAACTGATTACTAATGGTTTATATTGAAATAAGATTTTATTCAAGAACATTAAATTGTACAAGTAACATTGATTTGTACTGTATTGTTTAGCATGTTGAACCTGGAGTAAAATATACATCATGCATATAGTGCAGATGAAAATGCTGTTCAAATCAACATTTGGCTACACAGTTATTGATTAGCACATGATTTGTGTTTTATAACCTTATACTTAAAAATTCTGTTCTTTCTACTTGTGCACTGTAGTGTTTTCAAAATCAATCTATTTAAACTTTTTTTTCATGGCTCTAAGAACTCTTCTATTAGATCAAAATTTTTTAAAAATATAAAATATTAGACCCAAACTGATTCTACTAGTGGTATTGCAAAGATTACTTTGTGAGCCAAACATATTCAAGATACTTTTGTCAGGATTTATACTTATTACCATTACTGTTCCTATCAGAGATTATTACCTTTAAACTACTACTTTATCTGTCAATGTTTAAACTTTATTTATATCTACAATTTGCATCTTTAGTTCTACAGTTTCTACTCAACAGTTCATTTCTGCAATATCACATATTTGCAATTTGGAACATAATTTACTTTATGGAAAATTTTGCAGCTTTTCAATCAAATTTCTTCTGACATTCACAAAATTTCAGAAAGTTCGAGAAATTTCATTTGTGCAATTTTATAATTCAAACTCTATTTGTTGGTTTTTCAATCACTTGCCTTTTTTTACTTTCATTTAAGAAGTATGCCTTTCCTTTTGCAGCATACTCCTTTACGCACATTTTACTTTTTATAAGTTAATAGTGCTCGTCTTATGTTTCCCTAGTCCTACTCTTTCTTGCATTGTTTCATGCTACAACCCCTGTTGTAACACATTATTCCTCTTTACCTTTCTCATTATATTAATAGTATTTTTTTACTTACATGCTAAGTACTATATTCACAAACATAGAGTCAGTGAAACCTAAAGTTACTTGAATGGCACTTGATAAACAAAAGAGCTAAGTCTTATACTTATTGAAGCTGGTTGCTGCTTATATCAATATTCATTGTGTTAAACTTGCTTGAAATATCATTTGTTTACATATAAACTAACTTCAGGCAGAAAGTAATGGTGTTGAGATCAACCTTGTATTTTCTATCGGTTTTCAAATATATCCTTGTTGGGATAAATGAAAAGCATAGTATAATATACTAAAATATATATTTATGTGGACAATGAAGCTCAGTAAAGGAGTAGAATTCAATGTGTAGCAGAGAGCAAACAAACAGCAAAGCAAATAGCAATTTAATATACGCAGTAGTCTATTAAACATGAGAAAAGTGAACAAGTTATAAGACTGAACAAATAAACATATCCCTGCTAGTTCCTGCAATATACTTTTTTAAAGTGCCCTTGGCACTTACTCTCTGGTGAATCTTGCTGAATCTTTTACTCCAAAAGTAAGCCCATAATTTTTCATTAGCATGCTTGTGATTATTCTAGAATTAATTAAAGCATCCCTTGAAATTAGTTTTGTTGGAAGTGAAGTGGAGTAAGTAAAGGATAGGCTGAATAAAGCAGTTATAGGATTGATGACAATTATAGAATAGCATTTAATTAGTTGGAGGTGGAGTTTGAAGTATTGTGAGAGAAGGTAAAGCGAGGTTTGAGAATCTGACCATTGTTGAAGAGGTATTATGACATGGAACACGCATAGATGGATAATAAGTGAACAAGTTTCCATAGAACCGTAAGGAATATGACACATAGCATTATATTAGGGTGTAGAACAAGTGAATTCATTAAAGGATTGTAGCAAAGGCATTGACAAAAGATTGGTATAAAGGCACAATTGGGATAACAGGTGAAATGTGGTAAAAAAGGTAAAAGGTGAGAAAAGCATCGATGAAATGGAATTAGAAAATAGGCAAATATAGTTGAGCAGTTATGCCGTAATAATTTAGAGAAATAGCAGAACTGGCAATTGTCCCGATAATTCTGGATATAAATATTTGGTAAAATTTCATCGGCACTGTAAATTTTGGTACGGGTAATAATACTCCACATATTTGTGATAATGACATCCAGTTTCAAAATTCTCATTGTATATTCAGTTACAGTTTGAAAATCTCAAATTTATTTTAACTCTTTTGTTCACACTGCAAGAAAATCTGTCTCTTATATGTAGAATGATGCAATAAAGCTCATTTTTGTATCCTCAATGAAAATGCAACAAATGCAAAAGCATTTTCATCTAGGCCCTTACTCCAGGTGATGTGAGTCAATGAACTTACGGTTAACTTTCTTAGGGCTTTTTTCATCTAATTTTGGAGGGGCACTAAATTTGGATTTTTCACATGCTAATGTTAATAACGATTGAAGCAAGTTATAAGTTTCATGTTTTTTTTATCATATAAATGATGTTATGAATCGTTTTGTATAATGTAACAGCTTGTTTCATCATCATAGCGCAGTTGTTTATTGCAGCTACATTTCTCCATTTGTTTATCAAAGCTTTTCAACTGATATCTTCAGAACATGCTTACAAGATACTTTTAAGGAAAAATGCCATAAGTGCCATCTTGAGAACGAATATTTTGGAGGCAATCCATGAATAATATGGTACGCATCGTAGAATATGGCAAACTTTGGAGATTAATATTAAGTTGACGTGGCTGGCAATAACCTTAAAAATGTGTTTATGGAAAGATATGCAACTTTTCTAAAAATACGGTCTGAATATATGGTTATTACTACAAACGTTAACTTGAGAGAATTAAAAAAATTCATTTTTTTGAAAATCAATGTAAAACTTTCATTAGCTAATCAAAATAAATACAAAGAAACATATCAATGTTAAAAATAACTTTTTAACAGCTATTCTCAAGGCTCCAAACATAAACTAAGACCACACTGGGAAACATTCATTTCCGATTGAAAAAGTAAGTTCTACTGCATATAGTAGATAACAGAAGTTTTCATCAAGAAATTTATATAGCGATATTGATTTAACATGATTCGAACATAGAGATTACTGAATTACTTCTACGAGAAAATCAAAGACATCCGTTTTCTCGATAGCGGCCTGTATGTCTTCCTTCTGAAGTGTCCGTCTCTTATTTTTCTCGGAATAGGACCATGACCTAGTTAAAAAGTATATAATGTGACATTTTTGTATAAAATATTAGAAGAATATTGTTTTCTTCGCAAAAAGTTATGAGAGATACCAAAGTGTATTAAGTGTTATAAATGATATGGTGACTTTCTAATTTGCTTTAAAAATAGTATTTAAAATCGTTTGAAAGAGATCTCACAGATTTTGACTCCCTATAAATGAAAAGTTGGTGCTTAAATATAAAAATGAATGGACAATAACCGGAAGCACCATAAGATATTATACTTGATCTAGGTTTGTAACCAAAATTAAATCTATCACGAAGAAAGAATACTAGAAAAATTAATGTCATGTTGATAGTACTAGGCCATTCTCTCGGGCCAAGAAAATGGATAAAAAACAATTTTCCGAATTAATGGATAGGAGCAAACCTTCCAAAGAATCAATTGCATTTAGTTGAAAAAAATAAATGTAAAAATACAATATTGTGATAATTGCAATTGGAAAAATTGAAACTTATTGCTGAGTATCCTTGAGGCTATTCAGAATTTTTTTGAATAGTATGTAGATATTAAATATGCACTTTGATTCTAACCATTCAATGTAAACTTAGCAGGTATGTTTTGTAAAACTTAATTTGTAATAAAAAAATCTCATTTGTTAAAACAACGCGACTTAATTGCATTGTTATTGTTTTATCATTAAATTTGGAGCGCTTAAAATAATTGCATTTATTTCATATTTCATTTTTTGTAATATGATATTGTAATAACTTAATTTCAATTTATTGCAATACAATTATTGCTACGGAGCGTTTGGATAGAAGCAAGAAGTCGTTTCAAAAAGTTTCAAGCAAAAACACCAGAGCATACCAGATGTATGAAAAGTTCAGCGATAGCATCATCTCCAAAAGAATACGCACCTCAATGTAAGTTCTAATATGAAAATCTCACACGCTTTTGCAAATAATACTGGCGCTTCTGCAGAAATCATCCGAACATCTTCATCACTTTTCATTATTCGTTTTATTCTTGCCAATGGAAGGTCGTTGTGATTTTTGAAATCCTGTTCTGTTCCTATTTCGAGTAAATCCATCTGCATAAATCATCGAAAAATATACCATATAATTGAAATTGTTTTATTCCGATTCCACGAAAATACTTAACGAAAAAATCTTAACATCAAACATCGAGATAAGTTATAATGTGAAGTACTCTTCGTACATTGATGTTTTATGGAATGACGAACTGAATCCGAAAAACAATGAAAATCAATCACCGCGGAAAACTGCAGATATACTATTACATAAATAATCATAAATAAGATATATCCAACCTCGCCGCATTGTTCAGTCCAGAACTGCTCCAAGGAATCGTCAAGTTGAACGGCATGCAAGGCATCATCAGTACTACCAGGTACGTCGGCAATAACGTTAGTATGCATTTCAGCTTGTCTCGAAATTTTCGATGATTCAAGGCGCTGCGCCACGTGCTGCTCTGAATTGTGTACTACTTCTGCATAATGATGATGAACTAAATCATTCGATTACCGACACAAATATCGTCTTATCGGTAATGGTACTAGCTGAAATCTACTTCAGTTTTATACCGACTCTGTCGGAGATATTCATTCTAAGTTCAACATAGTTTCACTTCGATGCAACGAGAATTTTATATCTTCAGCCCTATTTTATGTAAGTTTGTTTTATGAAATAGAGAAATTTAGTGGCTTAAATAATATTTTTGTAGGCATTTTTAGCCATGAATATTTACAAGCATTGAGAAAAAGTGCAATATTTCTCTTTTCTCAATGCAATTATAAATTATTTTACATCGGACACGGTCCTTACAATTTATATTCTTGTAGCCAGCTGATATGATGATGGAATTTTATAAGATTTTGATACTAATTTCCAGCCGTTCAATGCAAAGACAACTTTACTTTTATATTTGCAATGCTATTCATTGTAAAATTATTTACCTACTGAAAAAGTAGTTGCTGCTACATATTTGTCTCTTTCTATTAATGCCAACAATGACTCTTTTAAATATTATAATTTTAGAAGCTCGAAAATTTAATTTTCAAGCCATTTAGTAATGTTCCATTTGATTTTTAAGCTCTGTTCAATTACAATCCTGTTAAGACTAACTTGTCGTGCTAATGCGTAAACCAAGGAGCAAGAGCAAAACAAGGAGTATAAGAATATTACACCAATAATGCAACTATATTAATCTTGTTTAATGATTTAACAAGAATGAATATTGTCAACACCTTACGATTTATTCTACATGTATACAAAACAAATTGATCAAACTATAACTACGATTCCCTGAAGGAATTGTACATGAACAAACATTCTAACATTTAAGTGAATCATGATTCTAGGATGAATCATATTGCAAAAAATATAAGATCTTGACAAATCCACTAAAGCACCAACTCCTAATTACCTCTGCATGGGGTGTCTAGACTTTTAATCATAAACAAAGCAGTAGAGCTACTGTTTGGTATATGTTTCTTTGAACTAGAAACTCTCTAATGTACTTTATCCAGCTTGTGTCATGCTTTACCTTGCTGTACATATTTATTTTTTTATTTTTTCTATCAACTTTTACTTGCCAATTGAACGTACTAAAGATTATTTTGAATGTAGGCAAGACTCATATACCTGCTCTGCCTCATTTATTTCTTAAGGAGTGATGTCTTCTTGATTCATTTAATTTACCATGTACACAAATATATGTATTTATTTCTATCCACTTTTCTGTCTCTCTAAGTAGCAGCATCATTTTAAAATGTAAGATTAAAGTAACTTTACATTCAATGTCACTTTATATTTGTCTGTTATACTTTTGTTTCTTTCTTATCTCAACTTACACTGACCAATATATATAAGCGTAATTTGATAACAGCTTTCTTAGAATAACATAAATCTGGTTGATTTTTGCTAAATATACCAAAAGATATAGGCTATTCTGAGTTTATCAACTGATACATCTAGTCAGCATTGAAAGTAAAGTCATTTCACATTAAAATTTTAGGAGATTATAATATCCTGAGCTTAAAGTTCTCAAATTATGCTTACATTTTTTGAGTAGCTAAAGATGCATCCTAATAGCTTTGTTTAAACTAATTATGGCATCAGTTTTTATGTTACACTGAAATAAAACCAACAAATTTACATTCATTTATTTGGGCTAAATGCTAACTCATTTTTTATGCAATTGCATTATAAATGATTTTGTGAGCAGTACCATCATTTCTGCATTGCAGATTTGATATACATCTTCAAACTGTAAAATTTAGAACAGAGTTTTATGAGCCAAAACAAATTTTTTGTTATAATTTCTATATGTTAAATGACTAAATAAGAGGTAATAATTTGTAATAGTTTACTTTTTGCTTTAAATAAACGCATCAGTGCAGTCAGACACATCTGCATGTAAACTCTCAATTGTAATTGTTTATTTTTTTAGACAGTAATGAAAGTTGAGAAAATTTTTAAAAACCTCAATAATGATAAATAATTTCAATACGCATAAGTACTATCAAGCATATAAACTGGTTACAGTGAAACCTGCTTAGTCGAACACTCTGTGGTAGATTACAAGTGTTCATTCTACATAGGTTTTTGGGTTAAAGGTTTTGATCAATGACTAGTTTTTTTATGTAATCAGTTGTAAATGGATTAATCAGTTTTAAATACACTTTATATGCATGCATTTCTAAGGGTTACAATTTTTTTATTAATGCATATAATTTTGAAGTAATCAGAAACAGAAACAGTCTGAACTTTGATGACGTATAATCCATATTTTTTCTGAAAGTATCATAGATGCCAACTAATTCTCTATCTTGATAGCGATACTTCTCTACCGTGTGCTTCCAGCATTGATCAAGTAACCGGTTCCTTATCTTCAGCTTCATCTGACTCATCTTGAAAATTAAGTTTTTTCATATTTGTAGAGGGTAACGCATGAGCCGTGTACATTTACTTCATGTAAGTAACTGTATTAAATGACTGAAATGGATGGTTGCAAGTATCATGTTTAACTTCTGCATAGAGCCTCAAAACAACATAAAATCATTCACCTAACTATTTTAGCATATAGCAAAATTAAGCTGATTTTTTTTTTAAATTCATGTGAACGTGTTCACTTTACAAGTAAATTCATTCAGTTGAAGAGGTTAATCAGAACTAATTAAAGAGTGTATGTTATGAAAGTCGTTCAACAGACAGGTGTTCAGGTTCAAAAGGTGTTCGACTTAGAAGTTTTCATTGCATAGTTAATAAATTATGTATGCACACAGTATTTAAAACATAAAACAATTATAATAAGAAATATCTGTACACATATGTAGCATTCAAATATAAAACATTTCGTGGATGCTTATTTATATAAACCTATTTATTGATGGATTGGTAGGCACATCGAATCCCCCAAGTATATTTTGCAGTTCCCCTGGGGATATTCAAACAAATATGTACATTCTTGTATTTCTGAAGGTCATTCTGAACACATTATGTAATCTTCAGAGTTTTTGTGCATGAGATATGACGTTTTCAATATCAAGATCAGATATATCTGTGGCTTGCAAATGAACGCTAACACCGACCAGAGCCGCTTTCAAACACTCTTTGCTACCTGCATACATCATTTTATCCTTTACCTTCGCTGAACTTGGAGTCCAAGAGAGAAAAACTAGTTTGCTAGATGGCCTGAAGAGTCAGTTTTAAAAATGAGAGAAAGAAAGGGCCTAGTTATGCGTTTAAAACTTTTAAGATTAGTTGGTGAAAAATAGATTGACACAAGACATATACATATATATATTAGTATTAATCAGCATTCTCATAATCAGCCTTACTCTAGACAGCAGTGAGCTATTCTTAATTATCAAATTTTTAGGATCTTCGGATTCCACAGAAATTCAACAAAACTCAACCAATCAATAGTAACTATTCCATTCTCAAGTTAAGACCCATCTCTCGGTGAGTACTCAAAAGAATACATCCCCTATATGAATAATTCAACGTTCGTAATTTTCGACTTCACCATCACAAATAAATGATAGACTTTATCATTCAATGCAAACTATACTTTCTGTGGACAGCAGCCAGCATGATAGTTGTTCTAAGAACAATTTCATGAATAATAAATGAGTCAGAAATGAAAGAGGATATGAAAGTGCAAACATAATGCATCATGACCTATTAGCTAATTATGTATCCATTTTTCTCGAAAGTCATACACCAGAATAATTTCTGAAAGCTAAAATAAAGCTTGAAATAATGCAGGGTCTTACGCAGCACTTTCAATTGCATATAATATGAGGTAATGTAGCAAAGGTGATGAACAGTAAAGTTCAGATAAAAATAATTCATTCTTTAAGAATTTACGTACAATGAGCAAATTAATTCAGTGGTTCCGACAGATTCATTTTATTTAAGTTTATTGTACTCGAGTGAACTGTAAAAAATTTACCTGCCATCCATAGTTTGAAAGTCTAAGTCGTATAGACCGTAACGGCATTCCGTTTGAGGAAAATTTGACACAAAATCTTGATACGATGAAGAACGTTCTCCGACTTTGTCAATGATAATCTGGGAACAATCTTCAGAAGTTTTGTATATATAATATCTGTAGTTGTAGGGTTCTTTCTGTAGCTTGAATAAATTGAATTGCTTCACAAGTTCATCATTCACAGTAACACCTGTATGCGACTATGAAACACAAATAAAGAAGAGTAATAATTATGACTATACTTTGAGACTGCAAAAAAATTAGGCAATCTTTAAATAATTAAGAATTACTTATTAGATTTATTATAAAACGTTTTATAATACACAGTACTACAGCTATTCTATCGATAAAAAGGACATAAAAGTATATTTATTTATGGACAGAACAATTTAATAAAAATATCCGACAACTCCAAAAAGACCAAAACTAAGTTAAAAATGGCTAATATCAAAGTGAAAATCATAAAATTCAGTTATTTTAATTAAAACATTGCAAAAATCAATTTCATGATAAAAAGTAAAAAAGAATAGAACTGAAACGAATATTATCGAATAATTATGGCTTGAAGTAAACTCAAAGGAAAAATGTTAAAAAGTCATTTAAAAACCAGTACATGACTAATTTTGATGCCAACAAATTCTTTGAAACTTTTTGAATAGCATAAAAAACTCTAACTTAATTGCAGTAACTTAGAAATTAATTATGCACTTACATAGCAGTAATGCACGAGAAAATTACCAGAAAATTGAAAATTAATGCAAGTTCGATAAAAAAATTTAGTGCAACTATTTCACAATATTATCTGCTTTCTTCAATCGTTGTTCTGTTATTGTCCAAATACGTTTTACTTTATCATTTTCAAAGTTACTGGAGTGGAATCAATCATAGACATTACTTTCAGATTTAAAGATAATAGCAAAATAAACAAATTTTGGACGAAGATATATATCATGATCAAATGTGTCAATCTCATTGACACATTTGATCATGATATATATTTTGCAACATTTTTTATAAGCAATCCCGCTCGGCAATAATAATATCCTTAAAAAATGGTACAAACAACTCTGTCGACGGAATGTTGATGGCTAGAGTCTAACCATAGAACCAGAATTATAAAATGAATTCATTTATTTACCTAATTTATGAATTGAGGATTTTCCTCAGAATAATGAAGCAGTACCAATTCTCAACGTACAAAGAAAATTGTATCTAAGCACCTTAATTTGAACAAGATGGTCGCAATGGAATGCGCGTAAAAATTAAAAGGGAAATATTGTTAATCGGAAAAGTAAAGGAATTTCAATACAAATTTGTTACTCCAAGCTGCTTCATATTGAAAACAATCGCACGAAATAATTCATCAACATCTCACCATAGTTCCTGATGACAATGCTTAGGTCGTACAACGCTTATATTCCTTTCCTAACGAAGTAATGACTACGATACGAAATAATAAAAATATTATATTTCATATTTTTAAATTCTCTGAACCTTTCTTCCCCCGCGTACGAGACGTTACTCTTCTATTCGAATTGGTAGAAAATTTTCCCATTTATAAATTCCCACGCAAGTATGAAATATTTACATTCAAATAAATTTTGACCATGCTACACCACTCTCTTCTGTCTAAAATGAAGGATACATTGCATGACTATGACCCGACAAATTAGAATCAAGCTATGGAAGAGCAATCCAAGAAAAACTTTGAACTGTTTGTAAAATTTTTGTTGGCCACCTTAAGAAATTTCCTGGCGATTTTGGACTAAATATGCTACACGATATTTTGGAGGACAGAACTATTTCTATGATAATTCTGAAGAGGAAAGTTCCTATGTAGGCATTTATTGATATGTTCATAAAATCATTTTTAACAATAGCAAAAATTTACAAAAATAAAATGTATGGCTTTTTAAAGATGAGAACTGATTTTAGGCTAGTCAGATTTCTATATTAATATAATCAACACAAATAATCAAATGAATTATACTTTATAATATCAGAAGGCGCGCAACTTTTTATAAATCAATCTTGAATTTGTGTTTAGATTTAATTTTGCTATTGCCGTCATTATGTTATGTTGCTTTTGTTTAAATTTATTTTCGACTAGACTCAATTTGAATGAAGATTGCCAAGTCTCTGAATGTGTTGACACAATTTATTTTTAACAACACAGCAAGAAGTCTAAATTCTATTGTTTGTGTATCTTCTGTCTCATGTTTTTTTATCTGTTAATGATTTTGATTCACACGCACTTCAGTAATCAGTGCGATATAAAGCTTTGATATAAACAAGTGATAAAGAGTAAAATCTTTTGATTAAAGTATTCAAAACTGTAAAAAGTTACTACTGCAAGAGTTGATTCATTTTTAAAACAGACAAAAATTTTGGGTCAAAATAAAAACTTTTTTCAAACAGTAATATCTTTACATTTTTTAGTCAATAGATTGTTATTTTATTTAATTAATTTGCTCATGGTAGACTAGATTAAAACTTTACACATTGTATTTTGAAGATGAAACTCTTGCTTACTTTTAAACTACCTATATATTGAATTTAATGATAAATTCAAAAAAAAGAATCTTGACCTTAATGAGTTTCAATCCAGTCAGAGGATTCTAGTCAAATTGTGAGATAGTAATACAGCTTTATTTATCACCTACGAGTCTTGCTTCCCTCCCACACAGCAAAAGAAACCAAAATATGCAGCATTCAGAAAGAATACAGTAAGATGTGCAGAATGTCAGCTATCCAAGTTTATTGTAAATTTTGATTTTCTTATATCTATTTTTATTCCTCATCTTCTTAAATCTTAAGTGCTATTAGATTTAAATCCCACAAATTTCAGTCATGTATTTAAAGCAAGCTAGTTTTAAAAAATGAATGTACTTGAATAATTATAACTTTCAGTTCAGTTTATCTTTTAATTTAGTGTGTCAAATTATTATAAATACTATGGGGTGCTACTGGATAACTGATTAAATATCTGGATATTTCAGGGGAATATTTTTAATCAGTTTTATTGATTGCATACGTTTCATTATCATGACATAGTCTTCTTATATTTTTCCAAGTTTTAAGGTAAACTACTATTATTGTTGCATCGAAGATGGTGTTACAAATGTGTTTATAAATAAAACTCAAGACTAAAAACAAAGAGTACATTTGCACAGACATAAATTGTGTTGCTGGAAGAGAAAATACTTCACAGCAACACACAAATCCTAAACTTAGCCTGTCAACAAAAGTCCAGCAATGACTTGCCATAAGCTTAAAATTCCAAAATACAGAACAATGACTTGCCATGAACTTAGAATTGCAATATGCAGAACAATGACTTGCCATAAAACAGAACTCCACAGCTATAACATGAATTTAACTGTTAACGAGTTAATTCCTAACAGATGGTTAATCTCCTGCCAACATTCTATCAATATGGAAATTTTCATTACACCTTCAATAGCACGTGCAAACTGGATCATACTTTTGAGAGGCAACTGCAAATTTAACTATTATTTATTGTCCATGACTTCTAATGATTGGATTCATAAGTCGAGGCAAGTTCCAACAAAATTATATAGTTAAAATTGTTTTAGAAGAGAATTGTATGCAATACAGCATTATTTCTTTGCTAGGCTGTACAAATAGAGTTCAGCAATATGATTTGAATGCAAATGTTTGTTTACATGTGCTACATAATTTTTAATGTTACTCCTTCTTTTACTGTTTCCCTTTGTTGCTGTTTCTGCATTGTGCCAACTGATTCATTAGATGTCTACCTTGTCTCTGAAATTATGCTTCAAACAAAAAGTTGCAGTTATAGAAATATGCACAAAAACTGTTCATTTAGATAATAGAGGTAAAATTTAGTGACCTTTGGTTTGGTACTGAATTTCACTTAAGGTAGAAAACCTATGGTTTACGTTATATGTGGCATGCTTGCACCCTTATGTGTACATGAATTTGCAGGAACCAATCATGATGCCATGTATTTAGTTCGATTTGGCTGGTCAAGTCATTTTATCTCGATTCAGTTTCATTTGAGGTCTTTTATGTGGTAAAACATATCTGAAAAATTACTCTAAATCTGGCTGGCTTTACTGAGATTATGAGCGTGCCACGAAATTATTATTCATGAGTGAACATGAAGTTTGATTTTCATTGAATGAATTGAAAACTCTTTGACGTACATCACTTTGGGAATTTTTTTCTTTTTAACCAATTGGTTATTTGCTCAATTATTTTTTATTTTTGTACTTGGTAACGGATAAACGAGATGAGAAAAGTGCATATTTAGTCGATTTCAGACGACTTCACATACGCGAAACCTTTAAGCCACAAGTGACAAATATCAATTTTTTTTCCTTCCTTCCTTCAATATTCTGTAGTGTGGGTTTGGTAGTTTAACAAATATGAAAAATAGTAAACTTTTGAAACAACGAACTTACTTTTAATAGATTCTCACATATAGTAAATAAGCTTATGTTGCTGAGTAAAGTTGCAGTTTGTTAGAGAAAATAAGTAAATTTGGTGGTCCTGACAGATTTGTTTAATCCTAAGTTTGTTACAATAACTAAAATCAGAATTTATTATTGATGCTTCTCCAAACAAATCACTGTAGAACAAGATAAAGAAAGGATACAAAGAAAGACCACAATGTCATTACATATCCAGCAAATAACCCCCCAAACTCCCAAACGTACCCCTCAAACAGTTCCACGCTCACATCAACTTTTTAGAAATTTGTACTGATAGTTGCTAACTTTCATACACTTCTTGCATATACTACTTCTGTACATTGATAGTAAAAATCATCTACAATCAACTACCAACCATCCAAATTCCAAGTTCAGGCAATAGTACATACATAAATATGCCCTGCAAAGTAAATATGTGGCTGTGAAGCAGGAAGCGATAGCTGAACTTGAAGATTCGCTAACCCGGAAGTTTGGGTAAAGTGGGTGCACCTTTAAGAATTTTCCAAGAATGTTCTAGCTCAATCTGGAAAGTTCCAGAATTGAAAATTCATCTTCAACCGGCAAAAGAGAAATCGGGATTCGGTAAGAATTCGTCACCAACAAAGGTAAAGCTTATGATATGGCCCTGCGGAAAAATGCACAAAAAAAAATTAAGGACAAATGAAACTTTCATATTTGAATCCTCTAGTTTGCATATATTTTTGTGGACAATAAATGTCCTGTTCGGTTTTGCTTAACTATGAACTATCACACAATGGAACTCTTAACAAATTGTAACTTCTCATTAAAAACTGTTATCTGTAAATGAACTGTAACCTCTCATTGAGCTGGTACTTTTTACTTCTATGAATTGCTAACTGTCTATAGACTGTCACATCTTCTTTGACATTCACATTCTATAAGTTGTTTCATGTCAATAAACAGATACCTCTACATTAACTGTCAACTTACATGAACTGCTACCTGTCAATAACTGTCATATAACTGCCATCTAATATGAATAGTTACGTGTCAGTGACAAGCTAACAAATATCCATGTGACAGATTACAGGTAACACTAGCTACATTCCCGGTCGAATTAGAATAGTCAAAAACTCGATAAATAAAGCTCATTGTAGGGAATGAATAATTACAGTAGAACCTTTCAAAACTAACCCCTCGTTATTTGTTAGCTTATCATAACTACTTCAATAATGAAAGCTCAGTTAAGGCTCATTTTCTTTGCAGAGTTCTCCTGCAGCAGGAGTTCCAATTTTCTTCTTAGAAAAGATTTCTGCAGTATTTTTTCAACCGTATTGTGTAAATAAATTTATATAGTTTATTGGAAACCAAGCACTATACGGGCACTGGCTTCTCATATTAGGCACTCATTTGTTTCTGGAAAAACACTTGGCACATCAATGAGAAAAGAATTTTCAAAAAGATTTTGTTTGAACTAAAAGTCCTTCAGGAATGAAAAATTTTTTGAACTTGCCAATTTGAAAACACATATTTTCTTTTTTTAGTGAGGAGGGTAAAAGATCAAACAGAGCCAAATTAGGATGGAAAATAGTTTACTAGTAGAAAAATGTGCAGAAGACAGTACCCTTCTGCCCCTCTCCCCGTGTTTCAACTAAATATCATTATATTGGTCACTATAACCTCCCACTGTAATGTTTACACGTAAATATTTGCACGAATGTAATTTACAGATTACAGCAATGAAACAGAAGAGTAGTTAGTTGATGCTTTATTCTAACCTCACTGGTTTATACAATCCCCAGTAAAACTACTTTTCAATTTGAAGGAATTATGACCTACCATTATTTGTATATCGAAACACAATAAACTTCGAATACAACGAATACGGTGGAACCACAAATTAATTCATGATATGATGGTAAATCTAAAGCTAAACTTGACGTAATATGCCTCCTTCGTTTAATTGTTAATAGGGAAAATTCATTAAAAGCCAATTTGATAAATCCAAAGTTTACAGCATATCCATAACCTTTATTTAAAATGCTACATTTCTCAATTTTGTGCTGCATTTAAAGTACTGTAAAACAAATTGAATATACAAATTTACGTATCCAAAAAGTTCAGGAAGTATCCTATATATAGCTGACCTTAATCCAACGACGAGCTGCATCTCGCTTTTTCGAATCTAAAATATATCAAACAAGGAAACCAAATGAAACCATAGGTAATAATACATGGGAAGTCAATTTAAATTCAAAGAATCAATGTAAATGCAACGGAATCAATTCAGATTCAAAGGAAAGGAGTTTTCTGCACTCGAGATAAGGTAAAAAAACTCATATAACTTGAGCATCACTAAAATTTCCAGCACATATAATGCTCTTTGTGAAAATTCAACAGAGAAAGGAGTCTGAAAAGCTACTTCAGCAAATATATTGTACTTGCCTTGTTATATGCATGTTTCTCAAACTATAAAAAACGTTGATTGTCAGCATTTAGGAACTAAAACTTAAAAAGTTGCAGAATAAAATTTATGTTGAAACTTAATTTTATCAGTTTTATTAAAACGGCATTTTTGTACATTTAGCAGGTTTTAATTTGCCTCTTCACTATGGTAAAATTAGATAACATTTCATATTTTGCTTTCAAGGGTAAAAGAATCATATACTTAAAGGTTGAAGCATTACCATAATGCTCAGAGGTGCAAAGATGAGTAAATATACAGCTAATATTTCATAATCTAATACAATTGGTTACATCAAAAACCATCAGTTAATTGAATAAATCGGATTAGAGATATCGATGTACACCAGCAAAGGGGAAATCGTTGGACTGTAACGCTATAATATTATAGAATATACCATTTAGTATACCATCGATTTATAGAATATCAGCTGTAATATTTCAAAAACTAAACTTACCGAGGGCAGCATAATGATCGCGGTACAAATCGTTGGTTAGCACACATCCATTATGCTGCATACAGTATGTTATGCAGTAACTGTCATCGTAATCTTGAGGAGGAGTTAATACCAAAATACCCTCATCGACCATATCTGAGAGTAATGCTGCCTCGACAGGGTCCAAACTCCTACATTTAAGGTTGGTGCATCTTACATTAAATCAGACAAAAACTGTAGAGTAAAAGACCTGAGCTTTTTATCGAATACTTCCAAAGGACTGTATTTGAGCAAAATTGACAATTATCTAGTGTTTGAAAGGTCCTGAAATATTTTCATTTCATTGTATTATTTATTTGCTGAAAAACTACGATGGAGCGACTCTTAGTTTGGCAACTTTTACGTACATGTCAGTATCCATATATTTCAACATGAATACTTCAATATTCATAAAAAGTACATTAAATTTATGGATTCTTAAGAGATGGGACTTAAAACTAGAAAAAACTAATAATTTAGTTCATGCAGCAAGAAATTTTCATCACATATTACTTTACATCCACGCTCTCTCTTAGTTTATCTACGTTACTCATTACACTTCTCATATTTAATAATGCCATATAAATCAATAAACTTATCCTTAAAAAAATCAAAATTTGAGCACTAAACACACCTACGTTCATCAAGATAGTGTTGTGGGATAAAGCCGACAACTCTATGACCAGCTTTTAGATAGTGATCAGCTGCAATTCGGATGCCTTTGGCACTGAATTTTTTTCCGAGTCCGTGACGCATGGCAATATTAGGAGCATCCATCACCTAACATCAAATGAAGCTTTTCACTAAAACTATTTGAAACATGCTTTTTTTCTGTAAAGATGTGAAATCTTTGCCCGAATACAATAAAAGTGGAAATATTCATTGAATGCTCTTTCAAAAAAAGTTGAAATATGTTTAAAAGGTTCCATCTGTTGGCTATTTTGAAAGGAGCACGAAGCTATCATGGCAGGGAAGGAATATCAATTGCATTTGATGATAGATTTCCACACTTCAACAAAGCTGCTTATACAAATGGAAATGTAATTTTAATTAGCATAAAAAAAGTATACAGTAACTCATTAGTTAGAAATTATATATCGGATAGCTTTAACATGCAAATATTCGTATATATATATATATATATATATATATATATTCTTGTACATGGAAAGAAATAAGTTCCTTTTGGAGGTACTTTTTCTATGTGCTCATAAATATAACCCCTTGCATTATTTTCGTAAATGTAATTTTTCTTTCATTAATAAGAGAGACAATTTATAGATATTTCTACGCATATAGATACATTTAAATACAGAGAATAAAAACATTTAGATACGTTATAAATCTTTCCAAGTAAATCCCTAGCTTTAAGAACCAAGTTAGCATCATATTTTACATGCATCATCTGCTATTATAATATACCAGCCATTCAATTAAAATTTACAATAAAGTTGCTTACCAATAAATGAGGTAGCCCCTTAGGCATAGAGGGAGATTTGCCCCCTCGGTACCCGTTTTTACCACCTCGACCCCTCTCCTGGTCCCTCATAGGAGGTCCGGACGGAACAGAACGAGCATAAGATGCTGCCACATCTGCCATATTCACATTGGTCAAAATCCCCCCTCCAACAGCTGTTTCTTTCACAGGAGTAACCTCTCTTAAATGCAATGCAATTTCTTCAAAATCCGGCTTCGTACTCGAATTAGTGACTTGGTTAGAGAGATCATGACGATAATCAATTGTATCAAAATTGTAACCGTTCATTTCGGTATTGTGACCTTTCAAGTTGTATGTGTAATCTTTCGCACCGAAAAGATCAGAACTGAGGCTTGCCATTGGTTCAGCTGAACCGGCTGCAGCCCCACAGTAGGGGCAAAATGCCCCACTTGCATATTCAGGTCCGAGCGTATTACTAATTATAAAAATGACAAAAATTTTAATAAAAAATTAATTAGTAAGCCATCTCTGATAGTAAAAATAGGAGGTCTAATTAACATACTAATAACACCTGCAATTATTAATGCCTGACTAGCGATATCTAAACAACACTTACCAACATACAGCACACAGCCTTTCATCGGGGTCACCTAAGCCAGCCATCACCATTCCGAAAAGGCCTGCTGGCAGCATATCTTCCTCTCTTTGTGCAGTGCTACTCAATCCAATTCGACTGTTTTGCCAATCGTTTTCCCCCTGACAAACAAACGAATTAAGCTTGCATTAAACTCTGCATATAAAAAATCGATCAGAACCACCGAATTAATTTGCTCTATACAAATTTCGTTATATCTAAAAGTGTGAAATTGAACTTGGCACAATTTGACTTTTTATTTTCTATAATTTAATATTTGCTAGAAGCGAATTCGTCATATATAAAGAATTTTTACTGCATTATTGAAGTACGCTCTTCAAATCAATACAAATCTCGTCTTGATCTGTGATACTCAGCAAAATCCAATTTCCCAACATAATTATTTCAGATTCGTATTTCAGCGCAGTATTCAAATACGATAATGAACATATACAATAAAGCTACTAATGCCCCAAGTTGGCAGTATCGAATGGTTGTGCCACAAATTTGATTGGCTGGGACAAAATGTTCTTCCTATAGAAAAATATTCCTTTTTCCTAAATTGGCAGGGCCCTTTCATGGCATTTTAGAGAACTCCGAACATATGCCAATGAACTTTATCGATGAAATTATAGAGATATTATATTTTATAAATGTATTTACTCACAATCTTTGTTTGAACAAATAATAGTTTTCAAAGCTATAAAATTAGAGGACTAAACATTTTAAACTTTATTCTAAAATGAATATATACAGACGTACATATACAGTACTTGATAAGCCCTTGCAAGATTCTTAATATTCAAGAGGACAGACAGTACATTTGTCTTCATACCTCACTTTTTGGTATTTTGAAACATATGGAATCACCAGCCTTAACAATAGCAAATATAACGCATCAAATGTATATGACATGATTACTCATCAAATAAAGCTGGAATTTGTTGCTCAGCAATCTAATTATTTAAATTAAACAGAACAGATAATATCACTTTTTTTTCATACTCCATTAATCATGAACACAAATGAAATGAATAATTTCTTCTAATTTTAATCAAATATTTCCATGCAAAGTTAGCAAAAGTAACTAAAGTTCAAAGTGAGAAATTGGTTAAAAAAAGGATATACATATGAAAAAAACATACCATATTTATCGATGGAGCTAAATCGAAATCAGCCAGCGCAGCACGAACAGCCATAGCTTCAGGTGACTCCTCAAGGTTATTCTGTAGCCAATCGGAATGCTGCTGAGCCAGCATGGATGGAAATTGTTCCGTCCGAGTAGTCTCAAAATTAAAACCGGGATTTCCAAAGGGTGGACTGAAAGGGGTACTTTCTTGATTTGCGCCCATCATCTTATAGCTCATCTTACATAACAAAATAATACATATATATATACTCAGAGGCATGAACGTAAAATAATGTGTTTATTTGAAATAATTGGTGATTAATAGTGCAAGACGCTTCTTCGATAAACAAAATATTAATATAATAGTTATTCGTTGCAACCGAAAACTGATATGGAAATTGGCAGAGTGTGGCTTTTAATTTGTTCGATATTAGTGAGAACTCGTTTAATGCCAATGTGTCATATCTGACGTTTACAGTATATATGAGTGATAAAATAAATGAGTAAATTTTAAAAAAATAGTGATAAATGAGATGCAAAGGTTCACGATGCATAAATGATTAATACTGCCTAGTATACAAAATAACTGCCAGCATAATATGCAGTCTACTAGGGTTTATCAGTTACTTTATTCAACTTAACGCAACAACAAGATATGTAGTCTAAATTGAGCAAAACAGTGCAAGCTACTTAAAAAATGCTTTAAACATCATATATAACCAATTCTGTTCGAACAAATTTTCACTTCTAACAAATAAAAAAGTCACATACAATGAAAATTTTCTGGACACTTCACCATCAAGTACTAAAATGTCTAAAGTAAGGAGGTGTTTAGGTTTACAAGGGACAAAAACAATCTAAGATAAATGTCATTGTCTTGCTTACCAAGGTGTTCGACTCAAGAGGTTTCATGTATTTCCAAGTTTAGCTTCAGATTTTTGGACATAACAAATTGATTTGGTGATTCCGACAGGTTTATCATAATAGAAGTTCTGTGTTAATGTAAATTTGTGATATAGGTCAAACATTGCATGTAAAACTGAGCCTTCTCAGTTGGAAAAATAGATATAAAAAATAAAATACCTCGATGCTTTCATTAGAGGCATCGCTCCCAAATTCAACAGCAATATTTTCAACATTCACACTATCCACCATGGGACCATAACCAGACCCTGCACTCCCACTTTCCTCAAAATCTCCCTCTACGTAGCTACTACTATCATCTATATCATACTCACTGCACCCCGGCACAGCATAGGCAACCTCATTGTACAACACACTACTCCCGCCCATTCCGCCTACCCTCTCAAGCCATCCACGCCCTGCTGCCCACTCAGCAAACTGACGCACTCGGGCAATACGAACCCTACCAGGATGTATATCCTTAGCGGAGAGGGTAGCATCCCTGGCGGGGTCAACTCGCCCTGCCAAACGCTGGCTTACGGCCATGGATAAGGAGGCTAGACCTTGGCATTCAATGTCCTCTAACAAGGGGGTGAATGATGGTGCAGAGGGAGCAAGAGAGGTTGCACTGCATAGTCCCGCTAAAACGGACATGGTGGAACGGAAAGCATCCGGT
Source organism: Vaucheria bursata (assembly GCA_032358265.1). Taxonomy (NCBI): domain Eukaryota; class Xanthophyceae; order Vaucheriales; family Vaucheriaceae; genus Vaucheria; species Vaucheria bursata. The sequence goes on from JAULBW010012365.1 coordinate 79,589, forward strand.
TCTTTTTCCTATATATATATACAATCAGATAATAAGGTACTACATAAAGAGAAGGCAGTAAATTCCATTCTACTTGCCACAATGCAATGAATATTTTAACCTTGTAGACTTGGAACTATGCATGAAGAATGTGCTGTAGGTGAAGCACAATTGAAAGAAATTGAAAGTGATATATCGATTGAGATATATCAAAAGATAACAATCGAAAGATGTATACGAGATAATACAGCGTATCGAGAGGTGACAATCATTAGAAATATATCAAAAGTAACACATTGAAAGATCGCAAGAAGAACGATTTGATAATTATTATGTAGAAATAAACAAGTCGAACATAAAAAGATAAGAACAGGGATGAATTGTGAAACGAAATGGTAGATTAATTGTAATGTTGTTGGATAACATTCAAGTTGCAACTTCAGCAATTCTACTTTATATTTTTGGGATGAATGTTTATTTGTTAAGGTCAGATAAAGATTTGTAGATAAAATTTTGAATGCAAATTTCTCAAAATCGAATTTAAAAGTTAAACGAGAAAAGGAATAGTAATAATACTTTACATCTGGATAGTATATATATATATTTCAATGAAATCCTTAAAAAAACCTAAAATTGGCAATATTTCCGTATCTTTACTAGAAACCCATTGGCTATATGTAATAGAATATTTAAATTTGGAGATAAAATTGTACCTTGAGCCCATCTCCAAAGTGACTTACACACTGTAGCCAGTCAAGAAATATGCATATAGCAGGGAGGGTAGCGTGCTGCCAATCTGGGGCAGAGGAGCCAAATCCTGCTGCTGCAGTTGCCCCAGCCATTGCAGCTACCAGTGCAAAAACCTGCATTATGCCAAACAAGAATATAAATATTTTAATATATAGTCTTGAGCGAAATCTCTAGAATGTCTCGAATTTTCACTTTTTGATTTCAATTAATACATTTATACATAATCTTGCATGGCCCCCAGCTAAGAATTGCTGAAAAACCATCATTATTGAAATTTAACTTTGTTCAAGACATTTTAGCAAGTTGACATTCATTCTTTAATGTCATTATATTTAAGTCAATCAAAAAAAGTTGATCAATTCTGCATTCAATAACAAAAGAATAACAATTCAACTTCAAGATTAAGTTTTCTTTTTGCCTCAATAGAATGAAATTAAATGCCGACTTGTTAAAGAGCCATATTTTGCCTATAGTCCCCATGCATTATATTAGATAGAAACTAATTTCTTCAAATAAACGTGCACAACTTTCAGAGTGCTCTATATCTGAGAAATAAAACGCTACAAGATACCATTATTGAAAATAAATTCTCAGGCTCCAGTTCTGTAAAAGACAGTGGAACTATGAAGTGAAAGAACTTACCAAACGAACTGCATTTAGTGTGGCAACATCATCCTTCCAGGTAGAAAATTCATCGGTATTTCGTTCAACAAAACTGGCATAACACGCATCCGCCGTGCATAACGTCATTAGAGCCACACGGGTTAAATGAGCTGGTAACCTATGAATATCATTACAGAATAATAACTGTGCGATATTTAACTCACAAGCATAACACGACGAAGAGAAAAATGCAACAAATATTTAATTTGCAAGCTTAATTTCTAAGCAGCACATGAGAAGAAAAACTTAAAGGTAATTTTCAAATCACATGGAAATTTTATTGATTCATTGGGAAATGTCACTAGAATAGTTTCGTAAAATCTACTGTAGTTGGCTTGTTTCGATAAGATTTTCTCTTAAAGGCAAATGATTTAGTGATATTTTAATGTTCTATGAACTTCAGACATTACAAATATATCTAAACCACCAAATTAATTTATATCCGAAATTCATTATGCATAAAAATTTGAATCTGAATGGACATAATATGACTTTTCTGTTTAGTTTTTACTATGAAAGTTTGTTAAGAATGATTTTATTACATATGAAATAAACTATTGTATATATGTATATATAATTGAAAAATTTTACAGAGATAAACAATTTTGATCGACTGATATATTCGCTCAAAAATGCCATTTAAGAAGTAAATTTTGATTACCAAAAAAGAGCTTTTGGAGCTACATTCATGCCGCTACAGAATAATTCCACATTAAGCACATTGAAAAAAAGTTATCAAAAAAATATTACTGTATTTGTTACTAACCTTCGTCGAGCTGCTGAAATATTCATTGCATTCACACCATCACTGCCACCGCAATTTTGAACACGAGTTCCTAATTGAAGCTGCAGAGACATCACCAAATGCAGTCTAGCAGCACTCAAATGCTTGTCAAAATCCGACAAATCAATCCTTGCTAAGCACGCCCCGCAAGATACTAACAAACGGACCAAAAACCTGTGGGTGTGCTCGCTTAGGGGCAAAACCCCATCGGTACTCTTACCAACTAGGGAGGAGAGCTGTTTTTTAAAGCGCTCGTGCAGGGAAAGTAGGGGCTCTCGGGCAGGGCAGGCCTCCTCCGAGGCACATAGACTGCGCAAGTAGTGGTAAAATGCAGCGAAATTATCCTTTCGGAGGGATGCAATTAAGGCTAATTGGTTCCAAGGTTTCCCTACACCTGATGGAAAACAAGATAACAATTTATCTTAGCTAAACATTTCGGATTTGAAATTTGTAAACATAAAATCATGAATTACTGAAATTCCTAAAATTTTGTGCTATTTGGAAATTCATTTCATTTTTCTTCATCCATTAGAACATTCTTCTTCGAGTTCTAATTTTATCTGTGCTATTCTCTGACTCTAGAATTAAGAATTTTTTTAACATTTAATATATTTCTTCACTAAATAAATCTAGACCAACTACGAATGAACCTATGTAGGTACCTATTTTTATTGGCATTATTGCTCTTTTTCAACTATTATACTAGGAAAATAGACATCAAAATAAGACAAATATACACAGCCTCATGTAACTGTACCCGTATGATTTTATACAAAATTGCCCATCTACATACATACAACAGAACTTCTTTATGTGCATTATCTACGCAGCTGCTATTCAGCTAGCCAATCTTTCTCGCTTTTAGGATTGTTTGAATTCAGTTCTTAAACTCTTAACACATTGCATATATAAAGACTATAAACTTCGGATAAAATGAATTTATCACGACCACAGAATTAGTTTTATCCGAAAATCTGAAGCTGAACTTTGAAACAACACAACCCCCCCCCCCCGTTCATTTGGGATAATCAAATTTGTTAAAAGTATTCTCTCTAAGAAATATTTCAAGTGACTTTCCGTATTTTCATTAAAAAAATGGGAAATTTAGTTGCTTACTGAAAAAGAATAAGGAATTACTAAGTTGCACGGATTATATTAAAATATACTGGAGATATGGTGTGACTCTAAGGTGTAAAAATTGCAAGATTAAAAATGTCCAATATTGGTTGCTGAATATTTTTTTAACTTATGCTACCAAGTTCAGCAATAATATTTCTCGTGAATTGGGTCAGGAAATAGCAATAATAGCATGCCTAACAATGAATTTAATTGCATGATATATTCCTCAGCACAAAGGCTGGTTAACTTTCATATCAGCTGTTACATAGCAAGGATATTAGCTACTATTAGAACTTGGTCAAAATAAAAAACAAGGAGAACATAAGTTTAAAAATTGGTATCAAATTGATAACTCAAAATTAATCATTGGAGAATAAATAATATAGGAGTGCAGATACATGCTCGAAAAATTGTATCGCAACAAAAACAAATAGCAAATCTTCTAGACATTTTACCTTTCTTTCAAATAGAACTTGGTCACTATCAACTCATTGTTTACATAGCAATAATTGTACACCACAAACATATGTAAAATGACATGCATAAAAGTACCATCATTCCATTTGAATCTATGGATTGATGCATTTTAAATGCCAATTTTTAACAGGTAACTAAGAAAAATAAGACTTACCAGGGCGTAGGCGGAAAGCATTATGGTAAAACTTCTCTGCATGGCTCCAATCACGCACCTCATCTTTCGGGCGGTGTAATTGTTTATATCTCGCAAGATCACCTAAATCAGTATATAGTGATTGAAGGACATTTTTGTGGTCTGACATCATTTCACTCTCACTACGTGAAATATGATGATCAATTTTTGCGCTAATATTACTGAGTTCTCGCTCCGCTTGACCAATCATGCAATATAGAAGCGCCCGCAATGCCTCAGGATTCGACTGAGGAATGCTTCTTTGTTTTCGGACTGAATCATTTGTTGGACTTGCAAGAATTTTCAGAGCTTGTTGCACTGCATCGAGCTCCTTGTGGAAAGCAAGCCACAAGCGACCGTGCAATTTCTTACGGATGGCGAGAGACATGTCTCTTTCAATCAAAAAACAAATCCCAGCGGTCAGCGGAACCCTGTATTGTTGCAAGTCTTCCCACAGCGAGGATGATATTGCGTGATAAAAGCTACTTGCGGAATTTCCCGCGCGGTGATCATTAGACTGAACAGGGACATTAGAAGAACCTACGCCTAATTCACTGCGTAATTGGTCAATGGATGATTTGTGGCGGCGTTCAAGACGTGAGATTCCATTTAAGAGATCCTCCGTCTCAATTTCTTCGAACGAATTAATGTTTTCGAGTCGAATAACTCTAGTTTCAGCTGGGCCTCTAGAGTTAGGAACGGAGGAAGTATTTCGACCGCGCCCCGGTTGCTTCATTGATTTCCGTGCTGCAGGATAAGAACTGTAGTTCATCGTACCATCACGAGATGAAATTACACGTCGGCGAACAGGAGGAGAACGCTGCATTTCATTAATTTTTCTATATTGATGTAGAGTAATTTAATGTTTTTCCCTCAAACTCCACAACTCTCTTCCCTAGAAAAAAAACCTTTCTTATTCTGAAAGACACGAAAATGCACTGCTTTAATTTGATTATCTCTGATGTTGAATGACATTTGCTTGTGGGCTATGTTGAAATAGTTTTCTATGCATTTTGCCAGGCATAAATGTGCATTGCAAAAGTGTAACACAGTTCAACAATTATACAATAGGTACAAAATTAACCAATTGATCCGTTCTGAAACTGCTTGATACTTCAGCATGTCTACCTTGTCCCTGGAAATTCGGTCACGAATGAAAAGTCACTATAATAAATGATGCTGCGTATATTCCTAGGAAAGAAATAGTTTCTAGAGTTTTTTTTCCATAATGTTTACTTTCCAATTAAGACATAATTCCAGGAGCTGCATAATTCCTATCTGTGCATTTCTAATCTATTATTTTGCTCTTTTCGATTGAACAAAACTTTTCAGAAAAAATTTTGTCATCTAGTAAAGAAGAGACAATCTAAAATTATTGAAAAAGGCTGAAATCTACCTACTCAATATTTTTTTTCTATTTTGATCTATTTTCCATTCTATTTTTGGTGCTTCACTAAGTTTCAAAAATGTTCTACTAAATTTTATTTTATATTTTTTAATTTCACAAAATACTGTAGTCCTTTGAATAATTGAGATCTTGACGTATCAGACATGCCAAGTTTTAAAAAAATGTGTATCACTTCTAATTATGTTCTAAATGGACTCCACAAAAACCACGCAAAAGCCAAATAGTCATAGACTGGAAGTGAAAAGTATTAATATTTCACTCAGTATTTTAGCACATCTTCATAAAATTCTACAATTATACATTTTTCATAACTGACACAGGTGAATGCTATTTTTTTACGTGCATTGGGTTAGATTGAGTAGTAACATATGTGATGTAACAATGTAATTATGTTTCAACTAAAATTGTTTCTATGACCAGTATCAACTTGTACTGAGGGATGAGAAAATAATGAGCCAAGTCATAAATCATGCTATAATTTCTGTTTTTATTGACATTACAAAGATATAGCATTAAATATGTAGAGAAACTTTTAGATCTCATATTTTTCATAGAAATAGAATTTTTTATTTATTCAAGCTTCAATGATAAAAGAGACCTGTGAAAATTACAGCAGGTACTTGAATCACTCAATTCAATACAATTGTAACCCCATACTATTGTTGTCAAGATGCAAAGGCAAGACAGAATAACACAAGAGAATAACAACTTCAAATAGATGTATTAATTTTAACCTGTGTTGCAAGAAGTGAGAGTACTTCTCAAATGCAATACAAACTCAGAAACTGAAACATTACCACAAAGCATTCTTATAAAGAGAACATTCTTCAGTGGAACACATTTCTTGATACTCGGAAATATCTGCAACTACAAAGATAAAGGATTAACCTGTAAAATGGGTTAATTCCTGACAATTGTACTATGTTCAGTATCCTTTTGAAAAAAATCTTTAAAATTGGCCATTCAACTTTTAAAACTACTATTTACAAATTGTTAGAAACATGAAACACAACTAAGCACAAAAAACTGTTTCAGATATATGTGTATTTATCATGCACTAATTGTGTTGATAGAAGTGAGCTAACTTCATTAACACAAAATATAAAACCCTACTAGAATCTGCGTAGCCAATTTACTTGGAACATCATAAATGAACACTGACCGCAGCTGTAAAAATAGAATTCATCCCTAAGGGAGTTAATTCCTAACACAAATGCAGCAACTGCATTTAGAATTGAAAATTGGCTTGATATCAATTTTATTCTTAATTGTATGGCTAAAAGACTTGTTTTTTAGTCTTAAATAAACTTGATCTAGAAAAGGTTTTACTTATCAACAGCCATAAATCATATGTATGTTTACCTACAAGCTTCCTAAAATTGCTGCAAAGCAAAATGTAATGACTTTTGGAAATTTTGCACCACACAAATATCTATCATAAGAGATATTTTATACAGCCTATGAGGTTACCCTCATGGAGCGTACGTAAAGATATTTATATTTAATAATTCTCATCACTCATCTGATCCATTATGATACATGCTATTCTGCTAATTCTTCTGATACTGCACTGCTGGGGTAATTTTTTTTACCACTCACTGTTGATTGCATTAGTATTACTATTTGTTTTGAACTTGTATTTTTGCTTTTCTTTCTTTCAATTATTTTTATTGCTGATGCTAGTTCAATGTCATGTGCCCCTAAATTCATCAATTGCAAGGTTTTCTTAATAAGTTGTGATGTTAGAGCTATGTCTATTTGCAAAGTAGACAAGCAATTACTTAACAACACATACTATAAATATAAGCGTGTATTATTAATTAATGCTTCAAAGAGTGATCTGCTCCGCGACATAACCTCACTTATTAGAGAATTGTGATTGAATTTTCAACAACTCAATATATAATAACAATTCTCTATGGTCAAGTTAAATTGTATGGATGATTCGAACTGTCGGTATTCATCTGATTTGAGCCTAGAGGCACGTAGTGGTTCTTTATATATGAGCCTTGCATTCACCCTGTAGTGCTATTTTTTCACTATTTTTAGCCTTCTTTGCTCTTTTATCTGGTCTTGAGCCTTAGTTGCTCCACTTCTCAAAGAAAATGAAAATGAATTTGGTGTAAACTCCCACATTGATTTATCAGTACAGCATCAGGATGAATAAAAAACAATGTAATATGCTATATTAGATACAATCGTTCAACTAATCAATCAATTGCAGCAAAAATAAAACTACCTTTAGCTGGATGTGCTAGTCACCATTTTAAACTAGCAGTAAAGAGCTACATGAATGGTCATGAAGCTGTATTGTCTCAAATTTATGTAGTCATGATAGAGCTACAAAAGTTTAGAAATCAGAGATGCCTTCTAAAGCTTTCCAATGTGTGTAAAAAAATGAAAAAATATGTTCTTCCACCCATACATTTTTAACATCTTTTTTTGTTTCAAAAAATGCTGAGGCAATATATTGTGTACTTCTGTATATACCTTTTCTTATGGAGATTTACACTCTTAAAGAACTTCCCAAAGTCCTCACTGAATTGAAGACAGTAACGTAGTGACTGCTGTGCAATAGTATTGGCCTTGAAGATTTACGAGTGCTTGTTCATAAAGATATAAAAAACATTTTCAAATGACTGAGTATTTAAGTGCTGATGCACCCACTGTGAAAGGATCTACTGTTCGAGAATGCAGTGATCATTATTATACATTGTGAAAGTGATTGGCTAACTAAATCAGAAAAATGTTTGTGAATATGCTGCAAATTTCTGGTGTTGCTCTAGAAAAGAATGGTGAGTCCAAAATAATTTTTGCTGAAATGCCACTTGTAGATAAGCTTAAAATTTCAGAATCGTTTAAGATGGGAAGTTCAAGCTATATATCTCCAACTTTTATTCTTGCAGTAAACAATGTTGCTGAAAGGCTTTTCATCACTTTAAAGCTCATTTTAGCATCTCTGGGAAAATCAATGAGTCCTTTGAACTTTGAAATGCTTGTGGATTTGAAGATAAATCCGTGCTATCGAGATTACTGCACCTTTGTCAAAGCTAGAAAAATGATTGCAATTCTTGCGATTATTACAATAATTTTCGTGTGAAATTATTGCACCAATTTATTATTTGTTAAATTTTGCAGTTAGTTATTTTTTAGTTTCAAGTAATATTGCAACATATTCTTAAAAAGCTCTGCACAGCACAATCGCATACGACTTAAACAGCAAGATTCTCATACTGTTGAATCGTTCAGTATATCCGACAGTTCCTCAACTGAGCCTCAATCCACTGCTTCCACCGCCTATTCCATCACTGAGCTCTTGAGTTTGTACGAGACTATGCCTTTTTTAAGAAAACGCTATCTGGATCAAAGTTCAAGTCCAGTGAGGAAGTTTCGGAACGTAAAGCAAACTGAGTTTCGTTCTTCTGATGAATTTAGACAATATTCAGAATCAGGCCCCCCCTCAATCGCCGCGAATACTTTTACAGACACTGTGGAAAACGAACAAACGCTCATAAAAAAAGTGCTTAACTTTATGCTTGGAAAAGAAAATTCCATCGACGTTGATGATGTTGACAGTGAAATTCGAAAAGAAAGAGAATTTCGAAAAGACGTGAGAGTGAGAACTGCTGCAGTTGGAATTTTTCGAAGTGACGAAATGTTAAGTGTTCGTCGAAGTATTTCTGAACAGGTAATTATAAAGAGTTTTAGATATTTGCCTTAATCACATAATTCTTTAAAGAGTCTTTATGGTATGTATATGATTATCAATACTTTCTGACCATTTCCAAATTTTACTATGTACACTGGGTGTCTTGAAGTGGAGCGTTTGAGTTATATGCGGCAACCCCCAAAAGATTTTCTTTATTGGCAATACATGTATTATACATTGTTGAAAACTGCGGTAATCATGGCATTTTTAATGCTCATAATTTATAGTAAACATCACTGTTTATATATAAATTGCAGATTGGTTCTGGACGATTAGCTTTAAAGCCAGGATTGGCATTGCATTTGAACGTGAATATGTCAGATATGCTTGTGGATATCCTTATGGGCTACAATCCAAGTTGGTTGGTAAGAATGTATCATTATGCATAACTTTTTCATTTGAATTAGTCAACTCGAGGCACTCCATAATCTTGTAGAAAATTATAAACTGTATCTATTTCTATTGGCTGAAAACAGCATCAGTGTTAACACTGTCATTGACTACATTGACAATGCAGGTTGGACAATATTGCTAACGAATATAAAATTCTGAAACATACATAATCTGGATGTTAGATACTTATTTGAATTCGTAGCTACATTTAAATAAATCCCTCAATCAATGCATCAAAGCGGACTGTGAAAACACTGCGTTAATCAGCTTGAATACAATTTTGTGCACAATTAGTCAAATGACAAGCTGCTGCCAACAGATAACAGTTTGAGTTGAATTTTTACCCGTAATTTCTGAAACTTGGTATCAATTTAGAAACCGCATTTGCTCAAGAAAAGTGTTATTCGAAAATACAAATCAATTTAATGATTACTATAGTATTATACTGGACACGAATAAATTAAAAGCAAGCATATCTGTTAATTTGAAATTTTTATTTAATCATGACTTGCATAAAACGAAGCTTATGGAGATTTTCATATTTACACTTTTCCTTCCCATAGATCATATTCCTTTTTGGTGTTATGATTGAAGTTCAAAGTAAGACTATTCTTATATTGGTTAATAAATGAAAACACGAGTCTTTCAAAACGCACTACATTCTTATAATATTTGATGACTTTTTTCCTTTCTTACATCTCTTTATTCATTTTTGTAATAGAAACTAGGACTCGAAATTGTATTGGGGGAAATTATTACAGTTCCAACTTCATCACAATCCATCGTACTGAAATCTACTATGATTTCTCGGGTACTGCAGTGTTATATTCGCGATCGAGTAATTAATGATCCTGAAATCAAAGCTCGTTATGCGCCAAACACTTTGGTTCCTAGTGGCGAGGTAGAAGTGAGGTATGTTTTGCGCTGAAAGTTAGAGCTTACCATCTTCCCTCGAACATAAACACCCATAGGGCTTGTATTCGAACAGTTCCCAAATCCCTTTTTCTAATATGTTGCTCATTTATTCAGAGTATATTCCCCATTAGATATCTACGCTGTCCCCAGAATTATATCCCAAATGGATGGTCACTATAATAAAAAAATATAGAAAAACTGTTCTTTTAAATAAACCTGGAAAATTTAGCCTGACCTTTTGTTTGGGACAAAATTACGGAATCAAGGTCGACATACTATTCCTCATCCTAGTATTAGCTCCAGGATTTATGCTTGTGATCAAGAGGAAAATTTGTGTTTTCGTCATTATTTGATGCTATTCTTAAACAAGAGCATATGTTTGGATAAAAACCTCACTGGGGTAACTATTCGTTTACCAGCCCTAAGGCTTATTCTTGGAGAAAAACAGTATGTTTGGATGTTATGAAGAATGGTCATACCATAGTTTAGTCGATACAAGAGGATTATTTTTCAATAGAACTGGGTAGATTTGTTTACATAGAAGTAATTGATAATAAAAGCATTTTTCTAGCTACGAAATGAAGCAATATCATTGGTATAATATTTATGGATAATTTAATACTAGATTATATTTGATTACATCTGTTTGAATGTATTTGTTATTGATCATTCACACTGAAGTGTTATAGAAATCAGTTTTTTATTTACTCGAGCTGAAAACTTTATTGCATTGGACTGATACATTAAAATTTACTTATTGTGAATGATATTTCTCTTTGCTATCTTCATTTATCACTGATCTAGTGCTTGCACATCGTCTTCTTGAAAAGATGTTATGAACGCAGCACGATGCGCAACTAAAAATTTTTGCCTTTTTTCATTTTTATATTTTTTGTTGTTAGGGGAAACTAGTGTAGTGCTCTTACGAAAGAGTCTGACAAAATCACTTTTCAACTTTGTTGAATTTTTACTTATGCACTACATGAATCATGACTATATGGGTTCGAAAAGTGTATCAATCTGTGAACTTACCAAAAAGCATTTTTTGGCACCAACTGAATCTCTCTCTTTTCGTTTGGGCTATTTTATTCAATGTACAGTAATTACAAGAAAGATGAAATGTTTTCTAAAGAATTTAAAAAATCTTTAGTGATTTTCAGGTTATTGTTTTTTGTTATTTTTAACTGGCTCACTTTTTGCATGGCAGATATTCTAAAGTTCTAGGGGAGAGAACGCTTGATCGGGTTTTAAGTCTTGTGCTCTTTCTTGATCATGCAAAAGGAAAGGAAATTCTCGAAGGTACTTTTCCTGGTATTTTTCATTTAATTGCTTGTTGCATGTATTGACATATTATCTATAGAAAACTTCAGGTGCATCAAATCTGTCGGAACCACTGAATAAATTTGTTGTATCCAAGAATATAAAGCTATACTTCGCACGATATGACTTTTTTTGGTTCTTCTTTATAATAGGAAATTCTTTTAAAGCAAATTATATCATCTTCTCTTAGGTTTTAATATACTATCAATAATTTTAGCTCTTTATTTAATGTGTCTTTTTTATTTCTTCAATACAATACATCAGATTGACTTATGACAACATCTCAAAATATTTTTCTAGGATCCCCATGCCTATTTAGGAAAGGTATGGACATCGAGAATGCTTCTAGTAACTCTGTACTAAAGCGATTTAGCAAATTTCTCAGAGGGGAAGGAGATATCCTCAGGCATTTGGGAAGATTGGGCTACATCGTGAGACATGTGCAGACAGACCTCGATGAATTTGACTTTACTTTTTCTGATAATTTGATTCTGGAGCTAAAAGATGGCATTCGTCTTGCAAAAATTGTAAGCAACTGCTATTTATTCTTGATTCAATATATAATGTTCTAGAATATTGTTCTATAATGATTCTAGAAAAATGTTCATGTTGAAGTGGGAAGGACTTCAGGATAATATTACTCTTTGTTCCTTTGCATCGATACGGACCTATTCTTCTCGTGTTTTGGCCACTCTGTCATATCCTCAGTTCTTTAGCTCCATCAATTACATTGTAACACATATGATATGAGTGCTTCTCAGAACACAAAATGAAATTATCACTAAATTTCACGGAATGCTAACTTTGACGTACCATTTCCCCTAAACATAAAGCATACTAAATTTCAAACTTCTTCAAACCCAGTACAGTAAACTTCAGGTACAACAAATCTGTCAGGACCTCCAAACTAAACCATTATCTTAAAATTTCTTAACTTGGCAGATTATAGCGTTTTCGTATATCCGCTATAAGTGAGAATTCGTTATGTCTGAAGCTCACTGTTTTTGCATTGATTTGTTCTAAGAGGAGGGTAAATATCACATTCCAAAAGGGCATGCTTTGAACTATAAGTTTACATCTTGAAGATCAATTCGAAACCTGGTCCTTGAGGAGTTATTGCTCAATAGAGTCTGATATCTAGGTATGCGCTATGTTAAGGGGGAAACGGTAGTTAGGTAGATACTGTGTGCACTTTGAGCTAACTTCTAGAATTTTCTAGAGAAATCAATGAATAGTGTCATGAGTAATTTTGCCTTTGCTTTTATTATTTTAGTGGTATTACTCGATTTCCTGATTTAGTATTTTTACTGTTTTGGGACCTAAAACAGTATGAAATTTATTTCAACTATTTATTGGATTTTGAAATTTAGAGTTGATCAATCATATTTTGCTAAATCTTCACTTAGCTGACGATTGGCTTTGATTTTAATATACACAAATGCAACTGGGCATGGCTGGTAATATTGCAACAAAATGTGAGCCAAAGTTAATATCATTTTTTTAATTTTTAGGCTGAAATAGTGACCAATTCTTTTGCGGGGTCGCTTCTTAAAACACTTATGGTCCCCGCAAATTCAAAACTTAAAGAAAAATATAATGTTGGCAAGGGGTTAAAGTTCTTGTTTTCTTGCGGATTTTCTGGAGCCAGTCGTATCATTATTAAAGAAGAGGACTTTCTCGACGGTACACAGGTATTTCTTATTTGTACTGTTTACTGTAAACTATTTTGAACGACTAAGTATCTCAATTACAAATCGGTTGGCTAATGCTCTTGTCTTTTCTATCTCATTCTATACCCATATCTCGTTGTAGCCTACTAATATAATATAATAACATTCATTTGTTTTAGTCAATTTAGCCTTTTTGTCATTGTATCATATTCAATCTAGCTCATACCTTCATAATTATATATATATAAAGAGATAAGCCTTAATCTAAAAATGAACACTTAACCTATTTCTTAGCCTTTTTGTCTACTTTGTAGCAAAGGCCATAATGATGGGTTCAAGATTAAATTAGAATATAAATGAGCAATTTCATTTTGAATTGAAGAATTCGAATTACATTACTAATACAGCGAGTAGTCCCCTCCAGATTCATATTATACGGAGGTGTCTATAGTTATGCTGTGTAAACAGAAATAAATCATGTACTTTTTTTGTGAGGTGATTGTATAGGCTGAAATAGAAGTGTATATTGACGTAATCACGTAGGAGAAAAATTCTCAAGTTAAGTATTTTCTATTGGAGAAGTAGGAGGTATCTAAATATAAATTGATTGGTAGACATCAATTGAAGTTGAATGGAATTCGAACATGCTAGAAATAGAGAGATATGGAAGTTGATTATGTCCATGAATTTATCTATCTCTGCATTGGAACTTGGAGTAAACTGCTTGCTGTCATATTCTTTGATACTCTAAAAGATCAACCTTACTCTGCAGAGAAATAACGATCAACTTACACATTCCTCTTGCTATTTTAAATACAGTTCATTATAACCTGTCCATCTACTTGATAGATATACTCTATATATAGGAGGGTCTCGTCGAATATGGTCCAATTTCTGCACTATCATATACTAAATTTTTTTAACTGGCTAAACATTTGGCAGGTTTTAGCCCCCTTACCTAATCTCTCTATTTTTCAACATGTTCGAATTCCATAGAACTTCAAAGTTGTTCAACTAATCAATATTAATTATTCAAGTTTCAAATAAGGCACCTCCAATTTCTCCAATAAAACAAGCACTCTACAGAATACACTACCAATATGAATGCTTATGCATGCTCTGATTTTAGCCAATAGTATCCATGAGAAATTATTGAACTATATCGTATCACAACATTATCATTGATATTCGATAATGCTAATGGGTGAAAATTGCCTCTAGTTAAAATGTATAAATAAAATAGTTTTTTTTTTAAATTGGACGTACAAAAATTTTCCATCCTCCAAAAGCCTTTTTTTAGTTCTAACATGTTTTTCGCGAATAGCTTTTTTGTCTACCAAAATAATCTGTTAGCAGTAAAAAATAAACTGAAGACAGTAGTTTGCTTTACTTTAGAAGTTTTCTAAGTTTTCATTCCTTTTTCCAGAAAGTTCTCCCCTTTTTGTGGAATCTACTTGCACATTATCGGTTATCAGCATTGCTGGATGTGGAAGCATTAAAAATGTGCGTATTTATGCATACTGGATTTGATTTTAATTACTTATGTTTGGAATTTGGAACTGTAATATGTTCGAAATGGATTCAAAATATAGAGTATTGGGAAAGAATATATATATGCCACTAAATTTTTAGCCTCTTTTAGCCTTTCAGAATATGTTTTGAAATTTTACCTCTCAATTTTTCTCACATTAGTACTGTATTGTTCGTAGTTAAAATTCTTCTTTTTTGTGGTCATAAACACATTCAGTTATGTATCTATATATTTCCTTAAATCAATTTCACAACTCCACATCATCCTTGCTGGACCTAACTGTCTAAATTTGTTCATTTTTTGCCCTACCTCGCTCTCCTGTAAATTAATGATTTTCTTTATTTGTATAGGGAATCAGCTAAAGTTGCTTTAGAGCTCCACCGAAAAATTCTCCATGGAGATCATTTGACATTACATGAATCGTAAGTAATTAACCATGTATAAATCATTTATAGCTTATATACCTTGACCCCAAAATTTGGTCCGAAATGAAAGATCACACAAAATTTTGCACATATTTATTTGAAAAAAACAGTATTTTGCATATTTTCATTTCAGTGACCTTTCATTTGAGACATATTTCCTGGGGCAGCATAGATATTCAATCTCTTAAAATTTCAAGTTATTGTAAGCCGTTTGTTTCTATGGTCAGATTACAGTGCACCCGCTGTTTTGCCAGTAAACTGCATGATTTTGTGCTTAGGCTTTTTATATTTCGCTTCATTTTGAATGCTATTTTTCCTGGAATGAATAAATTATTTGTATCCGGAATCTGTTATATCCGAAAATCTAGAGCTAAACTTGGATGCAGTATGGCTTTTCTGTCTATTGTTCATTAGCTAAAATTTGTTATATCCGAAGTTTATTGTATGCGCAGGGAGCCGATTCCAATGAACAAATTGGCTGTGATCGATTTTCAGAACCATGACGAGTTCTGTCTATTTGATTGGGCGAGAACTATCTGCCATGCATATGGAGTGCCCCTTTTTAATTTTTCGAAGTCGTTTTGTGATGGTCGAGCTTTTTGCATCCTAATACATCATTATTTTCCAAGCCTTATGCCTCTGAATCTTATTTCAAAATCGACTTTCCATTTGCCAGGAGACGAGGTGAGTTTGTCATTAACTGCCTGAGCCAATCACCAAGATCATATGGAAAGCAAGATGGAGAATAATTTGAAAGATAATTATTCATAGAAAGATATTTTGATGTTAGGAGTTTTGATTTGTGATTTGCCCTGTAATTTCATATAAATATGGCTCCAATATATTAATAAACTTCTAACAACTATAAAAATCAAGGAAATTCTTAACATATGAAATCAGTGATTTAAGCTTCTCAGTAACAGAGGATAAATTTCCAAGAAAATGATGTCACATCCTCTAAAACAGTAAGATCAATTGTACGAAAATTGGTGGGATTCAGATTTCTCTATCCTAGAATCTAATAGAGCAGTACCCTTGAATTTATGCATACCAATTCAAATTTCTGTCTTCAGGATAATATAATGCATGAAAATTGGCTGGACTACCTCGATTGGGGCAAGGTACGCAATGTATTCTTTTCTTCAGAATTTTTATATTTAGAGTATATGCCTGCATGTAGGTTGATTGCGTCGATTTCAATATGTCTGTAAATCCGTTTTTAAAATAGAAATGAAAAATGATTCTATTTTGATTTGATACCATTCTATGTGTTTTAGAAAGGGCAGCTCAATAATAACTCTTCAAGCCCAAAATTAGATGAAATCAATAACAATCGATTTTTTCATCACATTAGGGGTTATATTTAGGGGAAGATGGCATGTACAACTTTTATATTTTTGTTTATAAAAGAGTTGTTGTTGCAGTTCTCGCAAGATGAATATTGGCTTGCATTGGAAGGTGAGCGCTCGAATGTGAAGTTATTTACAAGATGCGCAGAAGCTTTAGGAGGTATCCCCCCTATGATTCCGGTTTTTGATAGTACTAGAATCCCCGATGAAGGAGCAATCATAACGGTGCTATCGTTCTTAGCAAGGTAGATATTATCTGTTTGATTTCTTTTTGGGTGCATATGATAAAGGATAGTATCTAATAAACGACATGTTACATTTGTGAGCATTTTGCACAATGAATTCAATTTTGTGGCTAATGTTAGATATATACGATGACGATACCTAGTAGACTACATATTATATTGGCAACTATATTGAATATGTATTGTTCTAGAATAAATTTTGTCTCTTATTGGTAAATATAGCGGTCATACCTTGCTATGCATAGGCCACATTTTCGCATACTAGTTTGAATTCAAAATATTCTAGAATTTATTAATAATCATTTTCACGAAGGAGATTTGTACAGTTTATGATTTGTCCAATTTAATCTCTTGCTGGATGACAATATCTAGTTGCTTAATTATGAAACAGTATGTTCTAGAACTTTTTTCCCACTTTTCTAAAGAGTATTTATGTTGAAGTAGGTGGATATTGTCCGCTTTTTTATTCTTCATCTACACACGGCTATTTTTTCGTAATGTTGCTATCCCATCTAACTTATTGGCACTAGAGCTCTCTCACTTGCAAAGAAGCATCTCTCTTAAAGACACTTTTTTTTTCTTTTTAAGCTGAATTTGAGTCTGATTAGAGTTAAACGTTTCTCTTTTTGAGTATCACGTTATAGACTCTACGTGCTGTATTCATTATTCTTTTTGTTAGGTCATTTGACTAATATTCCATTGTATTATTAGCTCTTTTAGCATGCATAACTTTACTGGAAATTTGACCATTTTTTTGCAGTCGCCTTGTTGAGCACAGCAGTGAAATTCGGGCAGTATTAAGGCTCCAAACTCTAGCAAGAAATGCTCGAAAATCATCATTCGTTGCCACCTCAGTGAGTCAAGCAGAAATGAAAACTTATGCTGCACCCGGGATTCAAACCCAGCCATTGCCCTTTTCTAAGCCTGCTGTCCCAGTTTCAGCTGAAACTATAACTGATGTTGCCCAGTGTAAACATAAAATCTTACATGATACTATGACTTTGAAAGGCAATGTTGAGTACAGTAATGCTTCAAAATTAGCCAAGAAAAATACTTTAAGCACCGTAACGAGAAGATCTAGCATAAAAGTAAATGCGGCTAAATGGAAATCTACAGATGAAATTCCCAATTCTAGAGTATGGGAGACTAAAGAATTGCCTGAACAAGCCCATGTCATAAAGCAAAATAGAGGGGAGTTTGCTGGTCAGCCGGGGCCCATTAATCCGCCGGGGGTCTATGAAGCGAGTAGATCTCAGGGTTATATTGAGCCATTTCAGCACCATCAAATTCCATATGCTGAGGTCCAAGTGGCTCCTGCTTATGATGTTTCTATTCCCACTAGTAGAATGCCACATGATTGGACAGGTTTGGCTACAGGTCAGGTTGATTTGAATCAGAACTCTGCTAACAATACCCACACGAGTTTCAACGAAATTTCAAATGCAGAATCTGAACGCAATCGATATAGTTATGTACCGAATCTACCTGATAAATATGATATTCAATTTGACTCGCAGTTTGATGTATTGCACTCAGATGCAAATGCTTATATTCGGGGGGTCTCTAGTGTTCCTCAGTCTATATTGAAACGTGGTGAGCAAGTTACTTCCGTGTTTCCCAAGTCTGAAATACCTATTCCTATGAAAAATGATTATGAATCGGCAGCAAACAATGAGTATGCTTCTCCAAAATTTATTTCAACTTTGCATCAAATAGAAGAGGAGTCCTTTTCAGATGAAGAATTTGAAGGTTTAGCTCTGCAAGTGGCAAAGTTTCGTGTTAAAAAGGCAATGACTTGGTGGGCTAATTTGGTTCGGTTACGAAAAGTCATGCTTCCTAAAGAGTCGCATTACCCCAAAGTTTCGATAAGATCTAATAAAAGTATTGATACCGAGTTAAGTCAACCAATCTCGATGAAAATAGAATCTAGGCAGGTAAACATGCCATATACTAGGGCTAAAATATCTCCTGTGCAAGACAACCTTGTTTCAAAACATACTCTAAATCATCCCTCTTTTGAATTCATTAAATCAGTCGCTCATCCAGCAGCTTACTCTCCTGCTGGTCCTAACGGTAGCTTACAATTTAAGCCGGATCAAAGTCGACCAATCTCGAATATGGAATCATTGCGGGTTGAAAAGTTGTACGCTGATACAGGGATGACTCTAGTGCAGGACAGTTTCATTTCGAAACACACTTACGGTCCCTTTTCTGTACATAACACTTATTCTAAAATCGAATCCAAAACAAGTCGATTGAACAACAGCTCCATAGCGTTTCAGCCGAACAAGGCTAAAGCCGAGTTATTGGGTAATGAAACACTGTACCCCGATACAATAGTGGCTACAAATATGGAAAAATCAACTCCAGTTTTGGATACTTATGGTTCTATTAGTATGAGTGTAAACCGGCAATTAGAAGGCCACTCGAGCAATGTATTTACAGACTCCGCTGCACAGTTTCATGCTGATAAAGCGGTCGGGTCACAGCCGGCTAAAGTTAATGCCAGCTTACATAACTTTAATGCAAGCAATTTAGCAGCTCCCATGAGTACTAGCATGGCAAGAGTCAATAGCACTGCCCCACAGCTTAGTGTCTATCTAAAAGATGATACAACATCAGAAGATGATAATTTCGATTGCTCAATTAAGTATGTTGCAGAAGCCAGTGCGTATGTAATGTTAAAATGGTGGGCTCGATGGGCTAAAAGCCGAAAATTTGCTTCAGCTATGAATTCGCAAAAGAAACATATGGCCCTCAAACAATGGGCAGTAAATTCCAAAAAATTGGCATTTTTCCGCCATCAAAATTCTGAGGCTAAAAAATCCAGGACATTGTGCATTAGTGCTTTAAATCGATGGACAGAACAAGCTTCATTTTTAGCAAAACAACGAAAAAATCACAAACTTATTCAAACATATTATAAATATAAATATATGAATCATCGAGAGAAAAACACCTTGAAACACTGGGCGGCTCTTGCAAAAAGTCAAAGAATAATTGAAGATTTGAAGCGACAAAAGAGGGATTTTTTACTACAAAAATGGAAATTGAATACTAAAAAAATTATGTATTTTCGTCACCGCAACACGCATATTAACAGACCTGTCGCTATGATATCTATGGCCTTAAAACGCTGGATAACAGTTGCGCCCATCCTGAGGAAGAATAAGTTAAGAAAGCAAGCAGCTATAGCTATACAGAGACTTGTAAGGGGTTGGAAAGCTAGGCAGAAGTATTTATATAAGAAGGATTTTTCTAATGGGTTAAAAAGGTAAGTAATGGATTTTACAGAGTTCTTAAATCAGCTACTCTATTTCCCCAAATATAAAGCTTACTAAATTTCATACTCCATCAAGCACAATATTGCATAGATTTCTTCGAAGAAGTTTATATATCTGAGCTTTCGAAAGGGCCCACTTTGAATTAAAATGGTGCATATTGTCTGTAATTTATCTTCGTCTTTTCTTCATTAGCAATTGATATGCATCAATCAAATGATTCAATTTTTATTAGCAAATATATATATATGCATGTATATTTTTAAAGATCTCTGAGGGTGTGCACTCTGTACGCTGCTTCTAACAATTCATTTTTTACATCTTTTCTATGAAATAATTATTTGTTATAATATTTACGTATGAGGTTAATTTTGTCAGATGCAAGACATGTATATTCTAGTTTTAAGTATGTAACAACTACAATGAAACCTTTCAAGTCGGACATTTTGTATCTCCAAACATATTACATATTATTAGGCTAGACAGCTGATAGGACGATACTCATTTTTTGTACCTAAATTTACCTTTCGTAGGCGGAAACTTTGTTACATAAGATACTAGACACTATTTTTGTTTCCATGCGCCAAAAATTAACTTATGAATGGTTTGAATGGAAAATATTTGAATCCAAATATATCTTTTTTACTATATTCATAAGCAACTATAGTGTGAGCAGAAGTATCAGAGAACGTTTTTTTCAGTAAATTTTTTTACATTTTACCAAGAAAAAAGTTTACTTCTTGCATATCTGGATACCTCATCAAGTTGGACATTTGTGGACTTGACAATGAATTATCCGACTTAAAAGGTTTCACTGGTATTTATTTGTGCAGGAAATGTATATTATACGTACAATCATGGACCCGTGGCCATATTGTGAGGTCCAAAGCTAATGCGAAAATCTCTTTAGCTCGAGTTAAGGTAGGAGCATATTTAAATGATTCCCCAATTCAAAAAGTATATGTGATGTTCACTTGAACCATGGTTAATTTGCTTTCTCAATAGTACATAGTTTACTATATGATTTACCCAACAACTATAAATTAATTGTTCATTTTTGCCCAATTGTATTAGAAACGTTAATAATTAATTCTTTAATTTCCTGTCAAAGTTGAGAACATGTAGAAATATATGGTACTTGGAGCAAAATTTGCAATTGTTACGTTGGGTAGATGAATTTTTCGGATTTACGGAATGAATTCGGTATGTCTGAAAATCTGAAGCTGGACTTGGACACAATGTGAATTTTTTGTTTATTTACTAACAGCGTAATTGCTATGTCCTAAGTTTATTGGCAACACTCTGACCGATAGCTAAATCATAAATTTTTTGCATATGTGTCTATTTGCTTTGTTCATATGGTGATTGTAATAGCAGTCCTAGAACATGGATAGTACTTCTCAAATGTTCTTTTTGTGTCATTGCCCTTTTAGATCATTTCTTGTTGATGGTGTAGTTGTTGCTTTGATGATATATTGCATTTACATGATTTCCTTCTAGAGCTTACATTTCAAATGATATTTCAAACTTTTTATGTGGTAGTTATATATTTTTTTAATGTTTTCTTATACTTCTTGCTGGCTGCAAATGTTGCTATTTGTTTGGGGTTTATAGTATTATTTGGCTAGATGGTGATTCATTCAGTTTTTCTTGTATGGTGCTTCTTCTAGTGTAACTGCAAAAATATTACATGTTCACATCGTCATGTCGTCAACGTCCTGTAAATCATAAGCGATACTTTTCAACCGAATTTAGCCAATTTTAGCTGTCTATCTCTACTTTCTTACAATAATGTGGATTAGCTTTTGGCAGTTTTGAGTTCAGCATTCTACTGTAAAATTCGAATTTTGATCGGTTTTTATGCTGTGCTTTTAAAGATTGAAGCGATTGGTGCTATTATGAGTGGAAGGCGGGATTTTAGCTCAAAAGTACCAATGGCAGTGAATTTAGATACAATAGAGAACGGAAACCGGTTCTGTGATAAAGTTGATGCTTGCAGGAGATATGAAATATATTCTTGTTCTAAGGTGATCCTTTTTATGTTGTATTTCAGCTTATAATTATTTTAAAAATGTTTTGAAATGTCATTCAAATTTTTACTATTGGCATATATAGATTTATCGGTACAATTTTTTCTTTGATTTTTTTATTATTTTGCCTTGAGTACACTTATTATAACAGTGTGGTATTCGAAAAACGTTTTGAAAAGTCAAAATTGTTTGCTTTTTTTAATTTACTCTATGGTTGACGAGATAATACTCTCTATTGTGTTCATAATAAATCACTCTGTTCAAATGTTTCCAACCTCAAAAAGGATGTTGATATTTGAATAGTAAAATTAAATGCTTAAAAAATCTATCTATAGATTTCATAATTACCAGGATCACTTCATAGAAGTATACATTGTTGTGTTACATCGTTTGTAAAAATTTTGATTTGCTTTGTTCAACTTGCTGTACCGGAAATTCAGACAGCAAATTTATTGGCACCACCACTGAATTAATCCACTTATCTGAAACTGATCAGACAAAATAGGGACTTTGTATTTATGTGCAATGAACGAAAATTTATTTAAAAGCTCATTTGTTATATCCGAAGTTCATGATTGAATGATTGCTATTCTTTGCAGCGCACGAGTTGTTCGATTGCTTATAGTAATGCTCCAACAGTTCTCATACAGCTCATTAAAACACTGGACAGTTCACGGCTGCACAAAGAACTTATACATTCATGCCTTAAAACGCTTATTAATGTTGCCGGTTGGCATAGAAGATATGCTATTCGCTGCGCGAACGCTCCTAGTGCCATGGAAACTCTGCTTCAATTGTTAGAGGTATGCATATACTTTATTTTACAGTAAACTTTGGATGTAACAAGTCTGTCAGGACCACCGAAGTAATGCATTACATTTAAAATTTGTTACATCTGAAAGTCTAAAGTGGGTACGGCATGTATGACTTTTTCGTTTATTTAGAAATTTTGTTGCATTCAAAGTTCACTGTATTTACTATTTTATTGGATAAAAAGCATATATGAAAAAGGGAGATTTCTCTCGATCTCAGCAAAGAGAGAGAGAAATATTAACTATAATTGATAAAAATACATCTAAAATGGCGAGTCATCTTATTCAAAAATGCAAATTGATTTTTTTTGTCAATTCACAGTTCAATACACAGTTCGACTTTAACGTTCACGTTCAATATACTCACAATTCATATTTATAGGATAGATAGAAAATACCCAGCAAAATTAGTGTGCATCAGCCTCTCTGCACTATGGTCATTTGTAGGCTGCCCAGTGGCAATTACTATGCAGTATTCCACATTACTGCGGGTAAAATTAATTCACTCGTCTCTGGTAGATTTCAGTTGTAATATTAATACAGTCTCAAACGGATAAATGCATGAATCAATATGCAAAAGAAAGAATTAAGTGGGTGACATAACTCGAAAGTCCGGATATGACTTCAAAATGACTTGCTATGATTTATTTAACTTATTGATGCAGACTTTGATCCGTTTAATATTTCACACCCATTAATTACGGTAAACAGTATAATGCAAGCTGCAAAAATTCCTGAGCAACCCAGCAAAAATGTAGAATCTTACGAATATAGTCGGTTTTAGTTACTTTAAGGTGTATTCGACCAGAATAAGGCTTGTAAATGGATATGGGTGTATTGTGCGAGTTTGCCCTGAATTTGTCCACCAAAACTATAATATTTCATGTTTAGATTTGATGATGTATAGTAAGAAAGATTGAAATCATTTAAAGACGATTCTGGTCATTTATTTGCTAATTTAAGTCTAGTTTGAGCATTCATGGCTACATAATGGTGTTGAAATCTCTGCACTCAATAGAGAACTTTGAATATGCCACGATATTTTTCATTCACTTTCAAAAAGCAGTACAAATTCCTTCTAGAATAAAATATTTTAATTGTTCTATATCAGAACAATATTTTAAAATTTTGCAGTACAGCGTGCTGCATACATAATATTACTAATAATGCATTTCACAATTTTTATTCTTACACATATGTATAGGATTTTTATGACTGTCCGGAGATTTTCATAGTAGCAACCAGAGTCATTAACGAATACGCCAAGTCAAAATCCGATTTTGCTTCAAAATTGCGGAAGCCAGAACACTTGAATCGATTAGCAGAAATAGTTTTAGAATTGAAGAAATTAGTGTGCGAAGAATCGAATATGAACGATATTGACATATCTAGCAACGCTACAGTATCGTTAAAGAGGCTGCATGATCTTATTCGAGTTTTGAGAGTCAAAGCTTAAAATAAGTAAACTCAAATACTAATCGACTTGTGGGAATCTGGTTACATGAACTGAATTGTGGTATGGTGAAATTATGGGATAATCCAGGTTAGATCTTGACAGTAGAAGTGGCTTATGTCGACTTATTTCTCGGAGATTTACCAGTTTGACTGCTGCAGAATGAATCGATGATGTAGCATGGAGAACTATCTTCGAAGAGAACATTAAGTTCAATGGCAATTATTTTATAAAAATGGCTTATTTGTCACTTTGCCTCAACTGTCATTTCATAACTTAAAATATAGGCATCCATTACTTGGTTAGTGTTGAAACTGTGTGCGGAATAAGTCTAATGGGAAATTCATGTTTATGAGTGCCATTTGAAAGTATCAATTTTTAAATCCAAATTTCTTGACCTTCCAGTTCTTATCGTATTTTACTGAAACAAAAAAATTATGAAAATCCAAACTTACCATGAAAATTGAGCTCCTGCGTTTAGTTCTATTTGTCATGTAAAAGGGACAAGTACCATAAACAAGGCATTTCAATAAGCTCATTAAGTATCTCTGTAATAAATATTTTACTCCACACAATTCTATTGGCCACATAGTACTTAATATACACATATTCTCTGCTATTTCTCAAACAAAATTTGCTTGTTTAAACCATTTTTTCATCACTAACAATTCCAAACAAGTGGTCTTAAAAACTATGATGAAAATGATGCCTTTTCTTGAACCTTTTTATTGGACTATATATACTAGCTAATCCTCAAACAAAATTTTTTCAATTTCAACAATTTCAGCATTGTCGATACTCCCAAATAGTTCACATTTTTCAATCTTATAAAAAAATGCTGCATCTTTTTTAGATTTTTTTTGTGGCGCATTATGCATCATTACTGCATCAACATCACTGAGGTCACTATCAATTCCATCAAGGTTTAACCACATTGATTTAATTTGCTGTGGAGTAAAATGCCTAGAGACATTTCTGTTGTCTGTCATATGAATAATATCAAATTCTTCATTTTTGCTTTTACTTTCAACAGGGATAAATTCAGAAATTTGGGTATATTTTGTTGAAGAAAAGAGGACTTTGCTAAGCTCTATGTTTTCATCCAGTTGAACAACATTACTTTCAACATAATTGTTTTTGCTATTCAAAACCTCTGAGCGAATTTCAATAGGGCAGTCAATATTATTATTCTGCTGAATTTTGAATTCTTGAGTGGATATGGCTTGATCTTTTGGAAATAATTCGTTATTTCTTGAGGAACTTGGGTTTTTCACCTTTTCAGTGCAATCAGGGATGTGAATGTGAGCAGGTGGCTGTAAAAAAATATCTTTATCAAAACTAGTGGCATTGATGCTGAATTGTGAAGTGGTTGAAACTTTTTTAGTCAACGCTGAGTCTTTTTGGCACTTGATAAATTTCTTACTGTGTGGTAAAATTTTATCTTGTGCTGTTATTTTCTTTTGAGAATTTGAAGCCTGAATTGTTTCAATACCCGGCGACGGATTCTTTGAAGAAAATTTTGGGATATTTTGCTGGCGGATGCTTCTCAAACGATTAAGGTCTGTTTCATTCGGCATTACGGTGCGTATCGGAAAAATAGCAATGACACTATCTGGGTGAATGCATATCGAGCGTAATAAACCTGGACCGGATATTAAAATGGCGGGATCCTTTAGAAGAATCGATGCCCCGCAGACAAGTTCGGCCCCGCTATCAATAACGAGATCTTTGTGCACAAAGGCATCAATTTTGCTGGTGGGATCTGCTAACGTTATAACAAAATCGGTGTCTGATGTTTTTGAGACAGAATCGATAACCGCTGCAATCAGAGGTGCCCTAAAATCATAAAGACCTGATCGGACATCGGCTATAGTACACGAAAAAGATGCTTTGAACTCATCAATACCTTCGGAATAGAAAGAAGTTCGTTCTGGCAGGCGAATATCAATAGTATTACAAAGTGCCAACCAAGGTGCACTCACGAAAACGCCCAACGGGGCATCGCTGTCTTGGCTCCCACATAAAACTATTTCTTCGGATTTTCTTCGTTTCAGGTGCTGTTCGTCGGTATCTGCATTAATTCCTAGCAAGCCAACGGGACCGGGAAATCGACGACGACGTTTGCCAGCAGAACTTTCGCGAGAAATTGATCGTGGAGGAACAGCAGTAATCGAAGCCGACGCACATCGTTTTTGGTTGCTGACTGAAAAAGGAGTGAGACGATTTGGCAATAATGCAGCAGATGTAATAAGGGAATCTTGTTGACATTCCACGTGTGGAGATTGAGGAGAATTAGAATATCCAGAAAGATAAGGTCTGAATCCCGAAGCGAATGCACCTTCAACTACCATAAATTTTATCTCTTGGTATTATTATGTGCTTTTTGCCGATTGAGATAGTTGGACCTTGATAAAAATTTTGATAAGGAATGTACAAGTTTACAACTAGAAAGAATTGAATTAAATTTGTTGGGTGCTGCTCTTACATCTTTTTTATGATTGGTGCTGAAATGGGCAGCAACGCCCGAGGACTGTTTGTCCATTTTCGAGACTTTTGTAGCCGATCTCAACTAGGTCCGATTCGCGCTGCGTTCATTTTAGGGCAAATTGTACCGCAATAATTGTATTTTAATGCAGCCTGAATAATGTTTCCGAGCATTGACATAGTATGTAATCAAGATTTCGAAATACTCCAGCTCTGTAGGTCAAACAGTTCCAGGCTAGTATAGTATGGGCACCAATCATAACTGCAATAAGCAAACTTATATCACTGGAAGTGGGCTAACATTGCCATTGCAGTTGAACTTAAACATGATAATGCTCAAGCTATGCAGAACTTGCTTCTAGGGCACAGTAGAAAATTCGTGCTACCATACTTATCAGCCAGCAGGGCAAATTTCCCTGAAATTCTTCTAGACCTAAAAATTTCTTTAATTTAGGGGTTATTTCAGGAATGCAAACTTTTTCAGAATTTTAAGGATGAAAAAAAATAGAAAATACAGAATGATAAAACAATTTTTTTGCAAAAATGTCAGGAATGTAAAATACAACATAAACACAAGGAATTTGTGACAGAATACGTATATTATTACATCCTAAATTGTG
>JAULBW010012366.1:0-10624 GCA_032358265.1 Vaucheria bursata
TACATTTAGATATAATTCCTATCTATAATCGAGTGAAATTATCCTGCACATATTGAAAATGAAGCAGAAATGCAGTAGAGCCCTCTCTATGTTAATTTTTTTTTCATGATGAAGCTGATACTCAATGTATTCATTTGCTTAACACTATGTAACAATAGTTACATTTTAAGAGAGAATCATTGATATACTTTAGAAGACATATATATGGGTAGAAAAAAAAGCCGTTCCAAACATACATAAAAACGATTAGTTTTTATAAAGACTCGAGCAAAACTACACATCACTATTTCTCACTTCAAACAAATGTACCAGTAACAGTTCTGCATCATTAACACCGAATAAATCTACTTACAAGTGAATGTGAGGAGAATTCTATAAAATTCTTTTATGGGTACCTTTTTGGGCAGCAAATTTGCATACTACAGTCAGGCTCACTGTAAGTAATATCTGTGAGCGTGCCATCGACGCAGAAAGCTGCATTGATATGAGAAAAAAATACAAAATTCAAACAAGCATAAGGACTTCAGCCAAAATCCGATAACAAATCCAGTTTACATTTGCATGTTAAAATACATTGGCAAAGGAATGGAATAAATGTGCTGTAAGATATTGATTTAAACTTGTACCTGATGGTTTGGGTGTGGGTGTAGGTGTAGGAGTGAGCGTGTTACCTCCTAGTATGCAGGGAAGTTTACCAGCGGAACAAGTGGCAGTAATTTGACTGGTGCAACAGTTAGCAGGACCTCCAGCGCGTTTATCACAGCCACTACCTCCACATGTGCCACAACTTCCAGTACAACATACCTTACCGGATGAATCTAAGATACCTCCAGTTGGGCAACCATTGCTTGTAGCTGTTCACCATGAAAGAAATGAGCTACAATCATTAATGCGCTTAAAGAAAACATATGACTATAATGTGTCTCACGTGGTTGAGTTACAGTTCCGGATAGCAAACATGGCGGTTGATTCCCAGTGCAGGATTTTGTGACCTGACTAGTGCAACAAGCTGCAGCTCCCCCAGTGCGAAGGTGACATCCATTACCACCGCATGTCCCACATGACGAGGGGCAGCATACTTTTCCTGTACTATCGGCAACTGAACCGGTAGGACAAGATTTAGATCCTGGTGGATTAGTGGGAGGGGTAGTTACAGCTGTCATAGAGAAAAGTAAATCTATGATTTTAAATAAAAAATGTCAGGTAAAGATGAGCAAGAAAAATAATCAGTTGCAATAAAATCATAACCAAGAAACACAAGCACAATGTTTTAAATATTGTAATATAAGAGAAAAATTTACATCATTTCCTTGAGTAACTTACTTCCAGATAAGAGACAAGGTAACTTTCCAGCAGAGCACGAGGCGCTTATTTGACTTGTACAGCACGCAGAAGCGCCACCAGGTCGAAGATGGCAACCAGAACCACCGCACTGCCCACAGGCGGCGGGGCAGCATGTTTTACCTGACGCATCCAAGATGCCTCCAGTCGGGCACGTATTTGAAGAGCCTAAAACAGTAAATGATAGGAAAACGTTATACAGAATCTCTATGAATTAACATTGCAGTAATTATCACATACCTCCTGAAGCGATGCATGGAAGGCCGCTTGTGCTGCATGATTTTGTAATTTGACTTGTGCAGCAGGCAGCTGCCCCTCCAGCACGTGTATCGCATCCAGAACCTCCACACTGACCACAGCTAGCAGGGCAGCAGTATTTTCCCGTTGTATCCAATAGCCCACCCACGGGGCATGTAGCTATGAAAAAAGCAAGATGCCATGAGTTTTAAATGCAAGGTGAGAGCGAAAAATCGAATAATGAATATAAAGGATACCTAAAGCTCGGATAGAGATTAGCTGTTCGGCATTATTAAATGCTGAAACTAATCGTAGAAAACTCTGGCATAAAACTATTGAAATCAATGAGATTTTCATCTCGTTAGACTTGAATCTGGATAATTGGCCTTTAATGCTATTCAATAATTAGAGACTTATATTAACAACAACAAAGCAAGTAAACCTATTCGCCGTAGCTCATCGAACTTGCGTTTCACATCTTCGGTAAGGATATAAACGGAGTATTGTGTTTCCCCACGTAATGGTAGGTTTTTTATTTGAGGAGAACGAATAATAATTTTTTAATTATGCTACGTGTATAAACCAGTAGAGTTGATTTGGAATGCTGCGGCACACCTATTGAATCTGCATTCTTATATGCAGCAGCTCAAACTTATGCAACTTGCAAATGGTGAATGGTAAATTGTAGTCTTAAATTGATATACAATGGTTTCTTTCAAGACACCTTAGCGATCCATCATTTGTACAATGAGTTAACCAATGGAATTGTTCATGCACATACTTTTTTCAATTACTCAAATAAAAATTCGTCCACGAGTGAATCTTAGTCACAATTGATATAGTTTTAAATCACAACCATCAAAAATATCTGAGCAGCTAGCCCATAAATTTGTAACTCTTGTAACCTCAAGCTTAAACTACAATGATAAAATAGCTTCAATACGATTGTAAATCAGCAGTAACTGTATCTAAGTAATATTTTTTTCCAAATGACAACTGATGAAAAACTCTAACATTTCCTTGTATAAATCAACATGTCAGCTTAATTTGGCAAATGTAATTTAAAGCCAATGGAGGTGGTTTTTTCAAAGCCAAAATGATTTTGTTTTTGCTATTATAGATATCATCTAATATATGATAGGTAAGTAATTTTATGGAATGTAGAGCTTTCAACGGATCCTTTTCAAAAGTGCAGATTTGTTCAATGATTGTTGAAAATTAGAAATGCCACATTAAGATGAGGGCTCAAATAAGATTCTTTGATTTCTGTACACACTTTAATTTTGGGTTTCTGTTATGAATGTGTTTACAAATATGACTAAAACCTAAAAACAAGGAGTATATTTACACAGACATAAATTGTGTTGCTGGAAGTGAACATACTTTACAGCAACACACAAACCCTAAACTTAGCTTATCATCAAAGTCCAGCAATGACTTGCCATAAACTTAGAATGTAGAACAGTTACTTGCCATGAAACAGAATTCCACAGCTATAATACAAATTTAACTGTTAACAAGTTGATTCCTGACAGTTTCCAGTACATCTGTAAACCTCTTGAACAAAAAATTTTCATTAATTTTAAATATATTAGAGTTATGTTCATGTATTTTTATGTAATGTTAGGATTGCTGCATTCAATAAAGATTAAAATCAGTTAAGCATGTTTATTTTCAATGTGTCAGGCCATCATTCAACTTCAACAATAATTTATGGCAAGTCACTATTGAGCTTGAATCATAAATTAGATTGATTTGGAGATTCACTTTAGATCACACAAGCAGCCTTGGTGGTCTTATAATTCAGTCTTTTAAATATTTTATAAATTATAGTTCCTGTCCTGCCTTCTCTTGGTTTCATTTTGCCTGTAATTATATATTGAAATTGAACCTGTTGAGTTATTTGCTAAGACCAACATTTAATTGTATTGACTAAATAATGTTAAATGCTACATTTATATCTTAATAAGACCCCGCATCATATTTGTTCTGTTTGTAAATCTCATCCAGGCAGCTTGTCTTCTACCCAGATTGATCGTTGATGAAGTAAAAACAAGATAAACTGGAAGTGATCAAAATTTGCTTTTGAAGGGATTAATTTCATTTTATAGCTGTGGAATTCTAAGTTTTATGGCAAGTCATTGTTCTACATATTGAACTGTAGTGACATGGTGATGGGTTAGGATTAGCATTTATGTGTTGCTGTGAAGAATATTCACTTCCAGGAATACAATTGTATTTGCATAATATATACTTCCTTGATGTTTTGTATCTTGGCTGTTTTACGTATTCATAGCAGTATGTTTGCAGTTAAGTCATCAATGTACAGCAATACAATATTATTTCAATATTAATTATGTTGTAAAATACTCAATAGATAACTTTTATTTCAAAAGTATTTTTGTGCTAATGGCATAAAAGTATGTTCATTATTTGTTAATAAGAGTTGTAAACAAAATAACTGAATATCTGCACAAGAAGGTGCACTCAACTTCAACTCAAATTTCTTCTCACATACCAATATAACTAGTGCAACATTGCAAAGAATCATCTACTACTATCTAAAATAGAAATTGATATTTCTCTTCAGGCATGGACAAAATGCTATTTGGATTACAGTGTGCTCTGTCAATTTAGGTACTATACATTTGCACATTTGACAAAAAAGACCTGAAGTATAAACTTGGCTTGACAGACTACAGTGGTCAACTAGTGGAGTACTCTGGGGCCAATAATACTGAGACTTCATGAATGTGGGATGCAGTCACAAACCAAGTAAATATCTATTGTAGCATATCATCCATTGAAGATCAAGTATACTTTGATATTTCTAGTTCTAGTTCTACTGAAGAATACAACCAAAACTTCAACCAGGTTGAACCAGAAAAAGTGGGTAAACAGTCAGCTTGGCCATAGCAAGCTCTTCAGCATTGCGTTCCAACATTATTGTAGACACCAATAAATTACCTGAATCATCTTTACTAGATGACCATACTTGTTGATACTAAAGGGATTTAAATACCAGGATTTACCAGACGTGCTAAAATGTCAACTAGATAGTCCAATATTTTCCTCCTCAACATTTCTTACACTTTGTTGCTTAAAACCAATTTTCTAGATATTAATTAATGTGATTCCTAACATATTTACAATGAACTAAAGTGCTGAAAACTTTTTCCAACTAATCAGTAAAAATGATGACCTTGAAATGTCTCAATCTTACAAAAAAACCATAGACATGAACCGCATATCAATACCAACACATTGATTTGATGTCATTCAAGCGGAATGCAATAGTTTTTGTAATAGCACTGTTAGGCCATCAATTTCAACTTTATCAATGGATGCACAACAAAAAAACATTGCATATTTGAAACTAAGCATGGTTCTAATTGAACAATGACTATAAATATTTTCACCAGTGAAACACATATGTTCCACACATATTTAAGTTGCACTCACAGCCTATGACTAGAAGAGAAACTTTATAAATGGTTAGAGCACTGCATTTCAGCAAAGGTTATCACACAATAAACAGCCAACTTGTATAGAGCCTCCAAACAGTTTTATGACAGATAACAAGAAAATTTTATTTTTAAGTTTTAAATAAGTCTTGCAGTCAAACAAAAGTACATCTAAGCTTAAGAAAGCCAAGTCTAACTTTTAGTAAGATGGCTGAATTGTAAGAATATTTGCAAACTAATGCCAATTGATGTACCCTCTCAATTCTATTACCTGATAGTAAAGGAAATGTGTGTTGCCCTCAATCATGTGGTAAGTGTGGCGGTAATGGATGTCATCTTTGCCCTGGAGGTGCTGCAGTATGCTGTATTAGTAAAGTTACAACATCCTATAAAGCAACAAACTCCCGTGTAAAATCACTACATCTGAAATTCAACTACGTAAAAAGTAACACATTTTGTCTCATTTTCTATGCACTTTTTGACTTTACTTTGCTTTTGCTGGTGTCAGCTAAGGCAAGTAGTTGCCCAGCTAGAGGTTTTTAGATGCATCTGGTAAGGTTTGTTATCTTAGAAGTTGTGGTAAATGTGGACGGAAAGGTTGCAAGAAACAATCTGGTAGTTCAGCTAACTGTTGCATCATTAAAATTTCTGCTTCTTATGCAGCTGATAAACTTTCATGTAAACATGGAAAGAGCATGCCTAGCCCTACTCCTACACCAATACCTGTTCCTATGCCAATGCCATTAAGTTAAATCTTAAGCTATTCAATTTCAATACACGAAAATGTATGAATAATTTCTTAATATACAGATTTTATTTCTGAACTGGAATATAAATTGGTTTAAAAATCAGTTTAATCTTTTACTTTATTTGAAACTGCAAGCAAAAAAGTCATTGATCAAAGTTTTCTTGTATGCAGCATGAATTACTTTATAGTACATTCCATCTAAACTTGAACATTGCTACCATACATTTTCTAGGCCTCTGCGCAAATGGAATCATTGAAACTTTTGCTTCTGATGAGGTCACTATTGAAGTCTGTTGCTCCAAGAGGTAAACTCATGAATTCAACTATCGTATAATCATCCTAAAGTACCATCTTTTTTATATTCTAGATTATTCATTTAATAATAAAAGGATGATTTCAAGATAAGAACGCTTTGAAATTAAGTGATTAAATTAATGGAAGGTCAAAACTTGGTTTTGTTAGGAATTAACTCCCTTAGGGATTAATTCTATTTTTATAGCTGCGGTCAGTTTTCATTTATGACGTTCCAAGCTAATTGGCCATGCAGATACCAGTAGGGTTATATATTTTGTTGTGTTGATAGAGTTAGATCACTTCTATCAACACAATTAGTAAATTATAAATACACATGTTTCTGCCACAGTTTCTTGTGCTTAGTTGTGTTTCATGTTTCTAACAGGTTTTTAGTGTTGATAACGTATCCTTGCCTCTGGTGGTGGAGTATACCATATGTTTTCTTTTAGTTGTCATCTAAAAACACGACTTGTAAGCTTTCCAAATGTATCTTAGTTGACTTATAAGTTATTGCGCAAACCAATCAAGAGTTTTTCTAAAAAGTCCCAATATTACTTTTCCAATAGTTAACTTATCTACTAATTTTACATATTGCTTTGCATTGACTTAGCCAAGTCTATTGTTATTAGATTGTCATCTATAAAAGAATCCAAATACTTTCATGTATGAATGGAAACCTTGAGACTTATCAAGGTATTATATACTTAGGATAAAATAAAATTGCTTTTACCAATTTTGAGATACAACAAAAAATGTCAGAATTATTGTTGTGCTCAAATTTAACTTCAGATTATTAGATAAAGTAAACAATCTTTGTGCAACAAGATGAATTTATAAGCTATGTTCCAAATTTACTGTACTATCTATCCTTTAAAGCAGTAAAATCTCTACCATAAGAATTTCTTGAAATTGATGCATACTTTGTAATTATTGCAACTGCCCGGTTTGTGATCCAAGCAATACCTGCACTGCAGCACCTGAATGTTGTGCTTACAAAATTGCTGAAGAAATACCAATATCAGATGTCAACATAAGTTGCCGCAACCACCAGCCACCATGTATGATGCTCCCTGCTGATGACCCTTGTACTCCCATCAATCCATGTAAACATGGAGCCTGGTGTGGCTATGCCTGGCAGGGGGGTTCTATGGATTGTAATCCTCAAACTAAATGTGAGTGTGAGGAAATCAATTTCAACTTATCAAGTTGGTACTGTGAAATAGAGTGCAGTCCAGGGGAGACCCCTCGCGGTTACTCAGTTGTTGGCTATCAGTCAAATGAAGACAGTCCAAATGATATTTGCTGTTCCAAAGAACAGGGCTGTCTTAAGATTGACCTAAAGTACAGGTACCAGATGACATGTTTCTCCAAAGTCAGCCCCTCAAACTGCAACACAAATCCCTGCAAAAATGACACTATGTATGTTGCTGCAACTGATGATGCTGGCCAGTGTTAAACCTCTGTTTACTATTGCCCTGATAGTTTTGAGGGCACATATTGCAAGATAGCAATAGGAACATGAAAAGTTTTTAAGTATATAAGTTAGGAGTAAAAAAGACAGCTTAACTTGAACTAGTGAACTTTTAGACATCATGTGTGAAATACTATCATTCAAAGTGTTGGGGTGTAATTTGTTTTCCTTTATGAAGATTTTTCTCAAGCTTTTTCAATTGATTGTTTTGCTTCTTTATTTTTTACCTCTTTGCATTAGACTATGAAAAAATTGAATAGATTAAGGAAAGGTTTTACAGGCAGTTATATTGCTCAAGTTCTAATTTTACATTATTCACTTAGGCTACACTGGCCCTTGAAATATTTTGAAGATCAAAGTTTCAACTTTTACAAAAAATATGCCTCATTTGAGAAGGATCCTGGTACATATTACAGAACTTGCAGAATTACTGAATGATGTGCATCACAAGTAAACTACTTTTGCACATTATTGGTTTATTATTGGCTAAGATATCATTTTATTGCACAATATTTCACAATATGCAGCACCTAAATTTAAATTCTGCAATTTTGGTAGTGCGTGCTAGCCATAATTTATCTTAGGTCAATGTAAATAATGCAGTGCAACCTTGATGTGTGATTGGATAAAATCTTCAGAGACTGGGTATAAATTCTAAGCATTTTCAGAATGTAAAAGAGTTGCTGATAGTATGCAATAACTGTTGTTTTGTTGTCAAACATATTGTACCAACCTTCCTAATTTAGTCTTAAGTTGAACAGCTGGTGACTCATTGAAGTTATTTAGTTTTTATAAAGATAGTGTAATATAAAGAGCTTTAATTTCAAAGATACTGTAAAGTTCCACAATTTTGATGAGGTTAGTCAATTAAAGCCATTGTTTGATGAGATTCACTATGTTGAATATTTATATCTATAATAACTGCATCTTTTTAATTTACTCAATGCTGTTTAAGAAGCTATTAAGGTATAACATAGTTTTCTTCCATGAATAAAATGCACATAAAATTGCCAGAAAAGTATGCAGCATGCATTTTTTCTTCAGTTGCAACTATTTTAATTTTCAAGCAATCTTTTGAATATTAATGCCTTGACATCCACTGATTGAAACATCCCAAGCTATTAAACTATTGAAGATATATTTGTACTCAAAGTCAAAGTTGTCATAAGCAGGCTAATTCTATTACAATTTTCATAATTTTTAAAAGCCTTTTTCATGATAAAGACTTTTTGTAATTTCATTTCTGTAGCATAACTTGAAGGTATCTGCATTTTCAAGGTATATTCACATTCTTGTACGTATGGATATATATGTTAGGACCTTAAAGAGTTAGTATGTGTTTAGGCTTTGAAGTGATAACAGTGTTAGCATGTAACTATGATGATTTGCCATTTGCTTGCTATGTGTTTTGACTTTGTGTTCTTTTCATTAGTGACAGTGCATGCAACTGTTTTGTAATATGTATATATATGTGTAAACCTATTGATATCTCATCTAATGTTCTATGTTTGGATCTCTTCCCATCTTTCCTTCTTAAAACTCTAACATTATATTAATTTTCAAACTTTTGAAAATTACTTTCACTTAAATAAATTATGCATTTTTTGAATTCCATAGCCCATTATATTTAATATCTTTTACTTAGAAGACTCTTATAGTAAAAATATTTGAGTAAATATTGGAAACTTACTCTCAACGCTTTGTTGCTTGTATCAAGTTGAGCTGCAAGTTTCTGAATCTATCATGAAGAAATATTTCATTGCTCTCAATTTCATTAGCTACTTTGTAGTTTATGGTAAAATTGTTTACTTAATAGTGCATTAAAAGGGCATTCCCACTCAAGCAAAAATCTATCATATCATTTTTAATGTAAGAAGAGCCTAGATATTGGCTGGAAAAAGGGTTGTAAAGTTTTCAAAATTGGAGATGCTCAAAGCTAATTATTTTTCAATTTTAAATGTATTTGAGGGCTAACTCGTACCACTAAAATATATTTTTGAACAGAGGGGTGAAAAAGCAAGACTAACTAGACATTTCAGGGGTGTAAATATAAGTATAAAGGAACTGTTGAATGTTTTTATGGCTATAAATATATTATATTTACTCGTTGTTTGTTTATGCTAGCAGAAAAATTTCAACCTTGAAAGTAGCCGTTTAAAAAGTGATAATTCTAAATATTTTGCAATTACTTTAAATTATTGAGGCAGTAAAATATATTTTTGAAAATGTCTATACAAGTATGACAAGACCTGAAAAATAAGTACAACTGTGTACATCAGGTGAAACAACTAGTTTACTGTTTAAATATTTTCGATATTTTCTAGTCAAAGTGATAAAAGTACTAGAAAACAGAATAATAAAACTCACAGTACAATCTAACATAATTCAATACGACAAAAGGCAATATACAGCAAAAGAAGCAGTAAAAAAAGAGGCAGTCAAATTAAAAGACAAAGTATGAACATGAGTAGAGGTAGCAAATCAGGAGGGGATAATTTGCACGTGTAAGTTTCAGATTATGCTCAGTAACAGGCCTTATGATTTTACTACAATTTCGCACCTACTACCCGTGAAGCCAGCAGCGCATGAGCAAACATTGATGACTGGTTTTGAACTATGGTAATAGTTTACATTATAGCAAAGGCTACCATTCAAACAAGGGTTAGGGCTGCAAAAAGTTGGCCTATCTTTGTAAAAGCATAGATTTATGTAACCGTACTTCAAGAAATTGGTGAGACATTCGTGTGTTGCATCAGAGCAACAAACATTGTCAGGAGTTTCAGGCCCAAATCCATCATCATAGTAACCACAAGGGGTCTCCCCTGTATTGCATACTAATGGCGTGGGTAAGGGGGTAGGCATGGGGGTAGGTGTGGGCATGGGGGTAGGCATGGGGGTAGGTGTAGAGGTAGGTGTGGGTTTAGGAGTTGATGGTGAAGGCGTTGGCGCGACACCTCCTAGTACGCAGGGAAGTTTACCAGCAGCACAAGACGCAGTAATTTGACCCGTACAGCAGTTAGCAGGACCTCCAGTGCGTTTATCACAACCGCTACCTCCACATGTACCACA
>JAULBW010012376.1:0-10621 GCA_032358265.1 Vaucheria bursata
CGACCGATACACATATCCAGCGCCTTCACTGGCATGCTGACGTGACATCCCATATGTGTATCGGTCAGTGGCACCCTGAAAATTGACGATGGTGGTCGAAGAAATGCTCAATTTTGCACCGTTGGCCACTGGCACCTAAGCGATTTTTCGTTTGCTGCATTTTTGTGCAGGAAACTGACTGTAGCGACCGATACACATATCCAGCGCCTTCACTGGCATGCTGACGTGACATCCCATATGTGTATCGGTCAGTGGCACCCTCAAAATGGACGATGGTGGCACAAGAAATGCTCAATTTTGCGCTGTTGGCCAGTCTGCGTTTTTCGGTCTGGTCTTCCAGGGCCACGGACTTTTGGAACTCGGCTTGATTGTGGGCGCGGTCGTGCGCAATGCGACGCGGCGACGCCCGTGTAGTTTACTCCCGTGTAGTTTACTGCATTTTGCTACACCGGCAGGCGCCGGTGCGCGGTTTCTCTTCGTTTGGTGTGGTCGTTGTATTTGTATGCGTTTGGCCGTTTTGCGATCGGCGAGAGCGATTTGCTATGGTGCGGGCCAAGTGGCCGTGTTTCGAGTGTCATGCATTGTATTTTATTTGTATATTGTGGAGCGATGGAGCGAGAATACAGGGCTCACTACCCATTGCCGCGTCGCTAGCGTAGCGAGCGAGACCCGGCTCTGGGCGCTTCCAAAAAAGGATTTTACAAAGTGAGGCACAGGACCTTTTGAAAAGACACCACCCCTATCACTGCACCGAGAAAATGTTGCGCTGTTTTTAAAGGGTGTTCTGACGATCTGGCTAGTTATTCTGACTGAAAACAAGTTCCGGAACGATGATTTATTGCACGAGGTGTGGAACAGGCCTTGAGGACGCCGCCCAATTTTGTTCAAAATGCGGTTACAAAACTACTGCCGGGCCACCCGGAGACGTAAGTTCCTTCGTTATTATGCGTTTGATCTTCATTTCTGATTCGATTCTTTAGTCTCCTGGTCCGGGACCGGTGGTCGGCATTCCGTCCGTAAGTCCATTCATTATTATGACGCGTTTGTTCTATGTTTCTGATTCTGTTCTTTAGTCTTCTGGTCTGTTCGGACCCGCGGCTGCACCGCCCGGCGTTCCGTCCTCGTCGGGGCTCTACTTGAACATGCCGATAACTATGCCGGCCATAACTATGCATGCGCCGCCAGTCAGCATCGGCTCGGGAAACAACATCGGCGGAGTCGCTGGGTTTTCCGGTACTGTCTCGTGACTTTATTTTCGGTTATTGTTTATTTTGAACTGGCAATCCCCATATGTTCCTGGGCAGGTACATCGGATGAGGAGTCTGTGTCCTCATTATGTTTTCTCCCCAGCCCTGCCTCCTCCGGCTGCAGGCTTCAAGAAGTCCCTACAGCAAACGCTTGGCGGGGGATCCCGTCAGGATGGCCAGTCTCAGCTACAGCTTCAGAAGCCCGAGCTCTTGTATCCGTTTCTGATGCGAAATGGTTTGAAACCCAATGTACCAGAGTACAAAAATTCAGGGGAACCGGTTCCGTATGCTCAGAGCATGAACCGCATCCGGGAGGGCGTCCTGCAATGCTGGGGCGTCACACAGGACAAGGCTGTCCTGGGCGAGCTTTGGAATGCAGCCCACGCGTACTGCAACACTGTGCATCAGTTTCCTGCCAGCGAGTTTGAGGTGACAAGTTGGCTCCAAAATTTCGTTGGTTCATGCAAGCAACAGATTACTGAACAGCGACTTAGTCTGACTGGACTTATAGAATTTTGTGGCTTTTGGCATTGAGACGCTGTCCCACGCCTCGCACTCCACGAGTACGACCAGCCAGACGCAGGGGTATTGCCTCCATTCTTTTTACTTGAAGGCCCTGTGTTTGAACGAATTAAGGTGCCTCTTTGTCACACCCACTCTTTGGCCCTGTACTTCACATTCTCTTGCACGTTCCTGCAACCCGTCCTCTTGACCCGTAGTCCGAGTTCTTGTGCATGCTAGGATTAACATGGAATTTTCAGCCAGTTGCGCAAGTTTTTAAAAGACCAGACAGAACTTCGCAAGTCACATCAGGATGCGACAGAAAAGGTCTGTTGGAATTCAGTTCAATGCAAATTTCGATTGCGTGTCTTTTTGTAGAACTGTTTCATGTCACTGTTACTCATAATATGTATTCAGAGAAAGGCGAATACTACTGTTGTTGTAAGTATTTTCCTCACTTAATTTTCTGTGTAATCAGGTTTGCTTACTTTTCATTCAGGACTTGCAGGAAGTGGACTCTCGTCAGGTATGCTTGCTTGATCTGTAAACATGTACGGGTGTGTGCTTTTCATGGGCGGTCCTTCATCCTTTGTTCTTTGACGTGGCTCCAGGATTTTTTGGATTACTGACCTGCCAGAGTTCAGGCCACATACAGTGCTGCTGAAGATGACACCGCTGCAACTGCAACGCAGGCATTTTGCTTTCTATCAACTTTTGAAATACCAATTATGTGTGCAGTTTTTATTGGTTGCAAACACAAAGAGCATGCAGCTTCCCTTTTGATGGCATGTGGTGAGCCTGGCAGAGGGTTTCTTCTCACTGTTTGTAATGCACAGACTCCCGCGGTGGGATCTCGTTGGCAGTCGATGTCGGCAGACCGACTGGAGCCAATGGAGCAGGCCGAGTCACTGCCGACACTGAACCCATTGGCAGAGGCTGCCCCCAGGCAACAGGTACAGGCAGAGTCTGCACAATCCACTTTTGCATGGTTTCTGATGATTGAAATGGTAAAGAGCACATGTTTCAAGGTGACTTTCGTTTTCTTGTTGAGTCAAACTGCCTTGGAAGAATTTTTTGGCAATGTATTTCTTCATTTCGAATTGAGTTCTTCTGGTTTGTTTTCCGTGATACCTCTTCTGACATGCAGACTCCGGAAGACCCGCAATGGCGCTCGTCAGTGCAGCGACCCACTGCTGCCAGGCAACAGGTACATCAAATTTGTGCACCTTTTGTTACTGGTTGAATTACAAGAGTATGCATACCATGGTGGCTTCCCTGTTTCTCGTGGAACTTGAACCCAAAGCTTTTTGTGGGTCTTTGTTTCCTGCTTAGAAATTGAGTTGTTCTTTCTTCTCAACATTTCATGCTGTGTAGATTCCGGTGGAAGTACATCACCGGCATTCGACATCAGGAGTGCAACCCGTGCCGCTGCTGCCAACATCCGCACTTGCTCGATCACCTGGCCTGCAACCGGTACACTGTGCCCTTTCTCCATCGATATTGGATAGTATGTTGTGCCACGATAACAGAACATTGCCATTGTTTTGTCAGTTCCATGATAGACCATTTGATGGTCATAATAGGCAATGGTGGACCTTTCAAGCGAAGAGCATGGTGATGATGACGAGCCCTGCCTCACGGTGCTTACCTGCTATTATGTATTTGTGTCCGTGAGCAATCATTATTTTCCATGGTTGATGAACAAGCTCATTTTTCACCTGCCACTGGATGTCATCCCACTTGGCATTGTTTTTGTATTGATTCACACTAACAAAACCCCAAGGACTCGCGGGACGACCGCAATCTTGCCCGAGCACTACAGCTGTCCGAGTCTGAGCATGTGTGTGGGTTTCCGGTTTTAAAGTTGTCTAGAGTGTTCATGTTGTTAGCAAGAAATTAATTTTGTACTGATTGTTGTAATTTCCTCAATTCTCCCCTCCAACAGGCCACTCGCAATGTCCGTCTCCCTGTGACACGGGAATCCAATGTCCCGGCAGCCCTGCATGCACGGTAAATGTAGCTGTGCAGTGGATTTATGACTCCAAGAGGACAGGATTAATCCTGCTTTATTCAGACCGCTGGTACGTGGGCCTGCTACAGGAGACGTTGATAGCGAGTCTTCCCATCCATCCAAAAGAAGGTTTGTGCTCAAAGCAAACCCCAATATTTCTCATAATCAGTTCCAAATTTGACTATTGTTACCCAAGACATGGGAGATCTCTGATCTCCTCAATGGACCGGGTCATTCAAACAGACAAAGTTTGGTTGTATTTTGAGCATCCAGAATCTCGTGTCCCTAATGTTGTTTCTAGGTCCACCGCGAATGGTGGTGTACGTACCAGAGTTTTCTTGTCTTTAGATGTAGGAGTGAAATTGTATTCAATTTGGATGTTTAAGGAGTACATCATCACACTGCTACAGATTGCAGTTGCCAGTGCCCCTGATACTATGGAGACCAGTGAGAGCCAGGTGATCAGATTCAATTTTCTGCAAGAAGTACTGGCATCATGTTTCCACTGCTAGTTAGTGTGTTTCAAACTGGGCTACCAATGTGGTGTTTATGTTAGGCTTAATGGGAAAAATGTAGGCTGAAGATGAGCGGCTCCGTTTGGCAGAGCAGCAATCAGTGGTGCAGCACAATCAAGCAGAAGCGGTGTGTCTGATATATACTTCTTTGGCGTGTTATTTTGGTTAATTTGGGCACTGTCTTCGGTAGCTTACTGTAACTGACGATTCATAGGAGAAACTCCAACAATATGTGGGCCGCTGCGTTGCAGTGCCTGGGTTTATTGGCGAAGGAATTTCAGTTGCACAGTATGTTGTTGGCAAGGTCACAGAAGTCAAGGTTGTCACAATTTCACATGTTTCCCCCACTTTTCGTTGTTCCATCCGTAATTGCAACACATTACTTCTAGAGGGATTTTGTCATTTTTTCAGGCAAGTGACTCTATTCTGTGTCGCAGTACGATACGCTGCAGTTGGTGGTCAAAGACTTTGATGCTCTTAAGCACAATGTTGACAACCGTCAGACTGTGTTGATGTCAGCCGCTGATGCTGCAAAAGCATATTGGCTTCCTCAGGCTTCTCCGAAGAAGCTAAAAGTGTGCATTTATTTGTCTATCAGTGTTGTTCGTGTTGTGGTTTGTGCTCATGTGTCCTTTCCCTTATTGCCTCATGCTTTTTTTTTCCCATTGTGCTTACACTTGCACTTGCATAGGCCGGTGCTTCTGTCCTCGCGCTATGGCCCACGGGTCCAGCTTCACCAAGTGATTTGGATGTTGACGGCTTTGATGTGCCTGACACGTTGACCACAAGTTTCTGGCCGGGTGTGGTTGCCTCTGTTGGCAAAGGTCAGCTGGTCATGGCTTCTTTATCCACAAAGCTATGGAACACAAAAGATATTTCCAGGAAACTTTATTTTTAATCTGGTGTTTATTTCTACAGCATACACAAGTGATTTCATTTCAAAAACAATTTCAGATGCAATGTCTGAATTGTGTATTTTTTGACTGGTTGGGTTTGCAGCTGCACACGCTGGCCAGTATGAGATCCAGTTCTCCGATGCTGATGAGTCAGGTAGCGACAAAGTTTTTGTTCACCGGCCATTTGTCATTGTCCTGGCATCCCAACCAAGCCTGCCTGCTCGCTCTGTGGATCAAGCACGTGGCCACCGTGGCCGCGGCAGCCGTGGGGGCAGCCAGAGAGGCAGCCGTGGTGGTAGCACCCGCAACCGTGGCACCCGTCGTGGACGCTAAGAATGCTGTATTGATAGAAAACACTTGGAACGTTTTTTGGTTCACCTAACTTGGATCCATTTCTGGTTTTGGCCCTTTTTATTAATTCGTCTGTATTCTATTGGGTGTATATAATTTATTTGTTAGTGTGGCTGTCACGAGACTACATTGTTTGCACATCTCCTCCTGGTCCATTTCTTCCTGCACATGTTGCTGGCTGGGACTTAGAGTACCGGTTATCCGGTATGGTTACTGGGTGTTTTTTTTTGCTGTGTCTACGTTTGCAATCTTTTTTTTTCCATTGAACAGATGGTGAGTGTTGCTTGCATTCAGATAACAATAGAACAAGCCGGCGTCTGCTTTGGTCTTATGTTCTTGACATTGCAACTGTTTCTGGCTGGGCAATTTTCACCACTTATCCGGTTGAGGACGAGCTTCAGGTGTCCACCACTTTGAGTTAATTTTGGAGTTGCTTCACATCATATTCATGTGTCATACTATTGCTTTTTCAATGCACTAAAGTGATGTGCAGATTTATACTGAGTTTGATGATGCAATTCTGGTACAGCAATTCTGACTTGTTTGTCCTGGTTTTGTTCTCTAGTTGCCTCTATTTTAATTGGATCTTAGCGGTTGTATTCTGGCGAGACATTGTCTATTGATGATCAAATTGCCGTTCAAATTCGGCAAGCTGGGTATGCATTGCGTGATTTTGATTGTGATGTGCATGTGTTTATGCATGATTTTGATTGTGATGTGCATGTATTTCATGAATAGGCACCTCAACATGACGTGTTCCAGAGGCATATTACATTGTGATCTTAGTTATAACTGTTTCTGTTTTAGCTGGATTGATTTGGCAAACATTATGCCTTTACTTTTGCCT
Source organism: Vaucheria bursata (assembly GCA_032358265.1). Taxonomy (NCBI): domain Eukaryota; class Xanthophyceae; order Vaucheriales; family Vaucheriaceae; genus Vaucheria; species Vaucheria bursata. The sequence continues at coordinate 6,369 of JAULBW010012376.1, forward strand.
GATCATGCCAGACGACAGATACGTGATGCAGGTTGGTGACATCTTGACATGTATTTGTCCCAATCTCATTTTCAATTTGGTTTACCGTTATGACAGCGGTTGCCATTGTTCAGCTATTGCCAGTGACATTACTGGTGATTCGACTCCCAAAGGTATGCTATTTATGCCATTGATTATTATATCATGTTTGGTGCCAGCTATTGTGCAGTGGTAATTTTAATGCCAATGTCTTTGCATTTTTTTGTATCCATTTCTGTTGCTATGCAACACAATTGTGTTTAGCATGGATAAAGCATCCCTTTTTGGTGGTCCAGCTTTCATTTCTTGCATTTTTCCACAGCTGCATCGGCAAACAGTGGCATCATTTCGGGTCCTTGTATTCGAGAGTAAAATTGGTGTCATATGGCCGGCAATTGCACAGCAGCAGTACAGCCTGGCCAATTCAGCTCCTTCTCCAGATGTGTTCAGTGTCATCTCTTCACTGACATCATCACAACGGGAATCAAACATTATGAAATGCGTTTTTGCATTTTGCCTTGGGACAGATTTCTGCAAACGTTTCTATGGCTGGAGCATAGACATCTTGGAACAGTTCGTCAGTGCTGTTGGTTACTTGCAAGAACAGAAGTTCAACTCTTCACCAGCTGAATATGCTGAAACTCTCAACCGCATAGTTTCCGGCATTTTTGCCCAGCAGGGCGGCCCTGGTGCACCGACATTTGCTTCAAAACATCCCGAAGTTATTCAAAAAATCCAGGTGAATTGCTGATGAGTGCTTTGTGCTTCTTTCAAGAGATTTTTTTTTCAAGGCCACTAGACTCAATGCTTACAGGAGTATTACGAGCTGGAGTCTGATTCCGGTAACTTCATCATCTGAGACAAATTTTGTCTCATGTGTGGGAGCAACTGTGGTTTTGTCGGCCACAGTTTCGACTTGAAGTCCTATTCAATGCTTTAAAAATGCTTACCACTCAAACAGCTGCACCGCGGTTAGATACAACACATTTGTATGCAAATCCAAATTCTTCTATGCAAAAAGCCCTGTAAGTGACCGATGAGCACTTTTATGAACTTCGTTTTTCCTGGCTTGTCACTCAATATTTCCTCAGGAGATTTGTGATGGCTGAGCTGAAAGAACGCATCAATATGTCCACGTTATACAACTACATGCTTCCACGGCGTAAGGTATTTACATGGTAACCTCTGCTCAACTGAATGCCTGTAACTCACTGCTGAGTTTACTTCAGAATACTCATGAGGCCAGTCGGCACCAGTCACTGCTAAATATCCGGCCTGGTATGGTCTTTTTTTCAGTTACCCTAGAATGGCTTGTTTTCTGCATGGCTGACATTTGAGCATTTATGTAGTTGCTCTGCATAAGGATGGTCATGACGAGCATCCCGATTCACACTGGGCAAATGCTAGAGTCCTGGTTGGAATTGTCTCAAGCTGTTTCCTTTTTTCCATGGGCTGTTTTTTTATATCTGTAATTGTCCATAGATGTTGTTCTCTTTTGTTTTTGTTTTGTGTTCCACACTCAACATTCTTTCAGCAACTCAAACTGATGACCATATCTATGGGTAAAGGTGCTCTTATTTATTCACGTGACCTCAAAGCTCGGTTGGATACCGATGTGGCTCCCGTCAGGCGACCATCCCAGGTTCTTTCACCAGGTTTGGGGAGAAATCTGTCAACTGTTTTTGTTTTTGGGTAGATATTTTGTATTTTGGTGACTGGGGCAGCAATGTGCACTGAAGTTTCTGTATTGATGTTTTCGTTGCTCTGTGCAGTGGTCAATGGCCGTGTCCAGCCCGGTACAGTCTCACTCCCTGTCCTCTGTTCTGACGGCTGATCACAGTCAGCCGATTCTGCTTACTCTGTGTCCTGTAGTGATTGTCCCAGATCATGATTTTGCTGCAAGCAAGGCAACATCTGTCACACCAATTGGGTTCCTTGTCCTCAAGGTCAACAAGTGTTTTTGTTGTCCCTCCCAGTGGATATTTTTTGAGACTGATGCTGTGTGCTTATCTCAGCGGGAGACACCGGCAAATACTGAGCGATTATCTGGGCATCGCAAGCCCTTATCGCAGTTTGGCAACGTCTTTGCACTGCAATCCATGAATGGTGGTGTGTTCCAGGCACTTGAGCACTCCCGACGTACCTTGTTGCTTCATTTTCTTACCTTTCCATGTAGGCCAAGCACTATATTGCTTGTACCCAGCTGGAATTTTCAGTGCCTCTGGCTTTCGCCACCTGGAATGCTTCTTTTTTCTCCTTTATAACCATCCATCTTCATTTGTGGAGGTAAAATTTTTATTGGCATTTTTGTCCCTTGTGCAGCATGTACCCTTTCCGAGACAAATTTGGTCGTTCTAATTTCTCTTCTTTTGGTTAGCAAGCAGTTTTTCCGGGCTTCATGCTCTGTATTACGGACGGCGGGCCGGACGAGAACCCCCGATTTTCTGTGCCCAAACTCTGCCAGGCAGTGGAATTCTACTTGCTCCATTTGGACACTTCCGTGGTCATCACTTACGAGCCCGGTGGCTCGAAGAAGAATCCGGTCGAACGCGCACACGCGTCGGTCAATTTTGCTGTCTCCGGACCGCCGGTATCTTCTGGAAGACGCTCTCCTGTTGATCTCCAGGCGGCTACACGTGCTTTTGTGCAACGTGTTGCAGGAACCAAGACGGCACCGGGTGCAATGTTTTCGGGTCTACCTGTTCTTGCACATGCATTCCCGGCATTTCCGAGTTACCTCTCGTTCGTGTCGCCGTCGTTTGAGCGATACTGCACATCGTCACGAACACAGCAAGGTGCAATGCAGGATGAGCATTTGGCTGTTTCGCCACTCCTGCGGACGTTTCTACAAGCACAGTTTGGCATTGATCTTCCTGCCGTGCTGCCAACATTTGCCGACTTCGAGTCGTTTTTGACTACTCACTGTGTAACTGGCCGATATGAGTCAACTATCATGGCGTGTGGCAAAAGTACATGTTCGATATGCCTTGGTCGCCTATCTCAGGTACACATGCATGCACGCATGCGTGCTCGCTCGCTCGCGTGCTTGCTCACTTCTGCATGCCCCCTCCCCCACGCACGCACGCACGCACGCGCGGACACGCACGCACGCACACACGCACGCACGCACGCGCGGACGCGCACGCACGCATGCACGCACGCACGCACGCACGCACGCACGCACGCACGCACTGTCGTGCATCTGACTGAGAGCACTGCAGGTCACAACACCGAAAGGCTTTGTTCCTCAGCCGGTACCCGACTTTGGCAACCCGGGACATTACATGGCACTCTCTCAGCTGTTGCACTCGCCGCTGGCGGTTGACCGACCCATTGATGCATTTCGCCCCTCTTTGCTACTGGATGCGGCTTTCGACGTTTTCTGTGACAACCCCGATTGCGATTTGCGCTCTGTGGCGAAGTTGTGTTGTATGACTGTGCCTCAGGTTAAGCGTTTCCTTCAGGTTTGGAAAAAGTAGATGTTGCTGTAAGTATGTTGTCCTCAATGTGTCCAATATTACGATGATATTTTTACAACGTTTGTGTTTGGCCCGGGCTTGTGCAGCAGCGCTTTGGTGTGCAGTTCGCATGCAGCATCGCCTGCGTGGTCTTTTATTGCCTTTTGCCGCCGGCGGGTGCCGGTGTGGCTTATTTCATTTGTACCCATTCGCTGTTTTCTTACGTTAATTCTATTCAGTTGCGCCATGCAGAGCGCATTTTGTTGGTGTGCAGGCCAAGTGGTGCTGTGAGCCATCCATTGTATTTCTATTTTGTGCAGGCAATAGAATACATACCTTACTTACCGTTAGCCCGTGCGTAGCGAGCCGCCGCTTCTGGCTATCGCGTCAATTTTCGCCTCGAAAGACACCACCCTTTTCGTGCTTCAAAAAGACACCACCCCTGTTTCTGCCACCGTGAAATACACCCACCCCTCCCCTCCCCTCCCCCCCTGCCTCGTTTTGTAAAATCCTTTTTTGGAAGCGCCCTGACGCAATCTGCCAATAAAACCTTTCATAAAACTAGATTCTGGTCGGTTGCCGGAAGCGGGCACTGGGAACGGGCGCCTCATGGCCTTCTAGTGCTAATTCCAGGCGGGAACCAAATTTGTGCATGTGCGTACAGCTGTTTGGCTGCTCACGTGAAAGCCGTACGAAAAAACAAGAGCAGTCGGCGGCAAACGTTGTTGCGAGTACCCCACGCCGAATAATTGCCAAAAATGAGGAATCGAAACTACT
>JAULBW010012387.1:0-10617 GCA_032358265.1 Vaucheria bursata
ACAATTTAGGATGTAATAATATACGTATTCTGTCACAAATTCCTTGTGTTTATGTTGTATTTTACATTCCTGACAATGAAGAACTGGCTGAAGTCATGTGGTTGAGCCTCAATACTCTCAAAGTGGGGCATTGCAAGGGATGCGTGTTATGCGGAATTATAGCACTGCAACAAGGACACTATAAGAGTTTACCATTTTATTTGTGAATATTAAAATATTTTTTGTTGCACAAAGGAAGCAGCTATAGAGGAAAACTTTGAGTCTGTTAAAGTATATTTAGTTCTGGAAGCTATGCAATATGGGACACTAAGTGTCCAGTTTGTAAGCTCCCTAATGTATCAATAAATAATGCAGCTATCACAGAAAAAATTTGTATCAACACCATTTTAATAGAAAATGAAGCTCTCCAACCGGATGATTAATCTTGAAAGGTTGACTAACTACAACAGATAGAATGGAAGTTACATTCGTACTTTAATGTGCTGATCTCATTGCAGTGCCAAAAAACTTTTGCTGGCTATCCATATTAATAGCCGTAGAGTCACCAGGCTGCAAGAAGGCATCAGGATCACTAATTTCAAAGGACACGGCCATTTTTATAGGAACTTGAGGTCTGTAACCATGACTAATATTGATGATCACCGGAAAGAAATTTCCAATATTAAATGTCTAGTATGTGCCAAGGTGAGTATGATGTGGGAATTTAGACCTTGAAAAAGGTAACTAGATAATTGATTGTAATATTTTGGTACACTGCAGGAAAGTAGCAAGTTTACTGAAGATCTCATTGGAATTAAGACTAATTCTGGCTAGAATAATGATAAAGAACACCATGTAGGCTGTAGTGCTTCTTGATCTAGAGTCAGGAGCAGATCTTATTTCACAGAAAAGTTGTTTGGTCCTCTTAAGAGTTTTACATGATTAGGGTAAACATGAATGCACTGATGCACTAATCCATCAACAAAAAAGCTTGATTTCAGCTGCTAGGAGAGTAAATGGGCATGTCTCTCCTATTAATTTTTCAGTAATTCTATCATTGCTTGTTGGAGCTTAAAAACTGAATGTTCCACTCTCAATGTGTAAAGGGTATATGTCATCAGTTTGTATCAGGGCTGGCCAGCATGACAGATTATGACTTCATCTTTCTTATTGAAGATCAAACATTTTTTTCAAAGCCTGACAAGTCTAAGCAGTACCATATATTGACTAAAGGTGAGAAATCTGATGTGAGATAAGTGGCCTGCCATTGCTCATAAAAATTTGTTGAAAAGATGGGACATACCTGGACATAAGTTTAGTAGTAACTAAATATGTTATGGAGATGTTTCCTTTCAGAATCTCTGCTAAGCCAGCTAAAAAGATGCCACTCCTTGTCACTGGAATGGTTTGATAGGTAACTCAGGTTTAATTTCAAAATTGAAAGATTATGATTGTACTATAGACTTCAGGGAGCCATCACATAAAGTCATTAACGTGCTAGGCCTTAAAAATGGTTTAGGTTTTGATTGAAATGAACCAATTATAACTAAAGGATATTCTAGAGTAGACTATAAGGTAATCCTCCCAGCATCTGAAGGGTAAAAAAACCTGTCATTATTACTATGTCAGTGCAGAACAGCTTATGTGCAGCTACAAGCATATGAATTTGCTGTCAAGCACTCAGTTCATAGCAAATAGTGATGTAGTGGCAGCAGTATGATGTATTCCAAATACCAAGCTTGGAGCTGTTAGAAATTAGTTCCCTTAGGTTTTAATTCTATTTTCATAGCTCCAGCAAGTTTTCATCAAAGTATTCATGACGCTCCAAGTAAATTGGCCTCACAGATGCCAGCAGGGTTATTATTTTGTTGCATTGATAGAGTTAGCTCACTTCTATCAATATAACTAGTACATGATAAATGTACACAATTCTGTCAGTTTTATGTGTTTAGTTGTGTTTCACACTTCTAACAGGGGCAGCAAAGTAGATGATGGAGTTTGGTGATCTTATGAATGCATTTTCAAACAAGACTCAAAAGTACAGCAAAGAGTAAACTTACACCGATATAAATTGTGTTGCTGGAAGCAAACATACTTCAGAGTAATACACAAATCCTAGTCTTAGCCTGTCACTAAAGTCCAGCAATGACTTGCCATAAAACTTAGGATTCCAATATTTTGAACAATGACTTGCCATAAAACAGAATTCCACAGCTATAGCATAGAATTAACCCCTCAAGGAGTTAATTCCTAACACCCACAACTTGTTGTATCTATCTATATTTGTCTTAAATTCATATCTTACTTTAGACTTATCTTATTCTTCTTTCTGCATTTACTCTAGGATCCATTCTACAACTCAACAGTTCATTCCATGAAATTTTTTTACTGATACTTTTGATCTACTTGCTATTCCAGTACTTATTTCATCACCAACCTAAATTGGAATATTTTTTTGGTTTTCAGTAAACTTCTTTCCATTTTTGAACAGGCTCTCTGGACTTCTACACATTCTCATATGTTTTGCTTTCCTCTGTCACTTATCTACATTTCTACTTGCTTTCATACCATGTGATAAGTAGCAGTCCTTATTGAACTAACATGCTGTTGTTATCATGTTTTTCCTTTCTTTTGTAGGTCACCTTGCACCATGATTTCAATCACAGTGTCTTGTACACTTTCATTTTTTCTTTTTCCTCTCAGTTCTACAGATTATAAGAGTATGATTACTAAACTAACGTATAAACAGGAACAAATAACAAGGAACCAAAACACAAAATGATTATACATTAAAGCGCAATCTATTATACTCTATCTATGCGTTGCCCAGAATAATCTTGCCAATATACTGTTTCAACATTATTTTTTATATCAATCAGATTAAGTTGAATTGATTCAAACAACAACCTACTAATCATCAATAGTAATTGAAACAATTCATGTATAGTAGAACAGATCACACTGTCAAGACTTGTTAAGAAAGGGAAAAGGGCCAAGAAACAAGATTGGAAGAAGGAAGATGGATTACAGCAATAGAAGGAACAAGACAAATAATGAAATACAAGTTTGTTGACTTATGTGTATATATTTGTGTGTTTCCACTAATGACAAGAAAACAGGAAGATGAAATATATAAAGAATAATTGATGACCAGCTTGAACTTGATGACTAGCCTCATTCCCATTCGCTGATTTGTGGAGAGTCATCTAGAATAAGAACAAATTCCCATTGGCTGGTCAATGAAGAATCATCAGAATAATTTCCCATTGGCTAATATATGAAAGGTCATCAAAGTAAGAATGGAACAAAATCCCCAATGGCTGCTTTGGTGAAGAGTCATCAGAATATATGAAACAGAACATAAAGTATAGAATATTCTGGAACATGCGGATCTAAGGTATTGTTGTAGTCCTAACACACACGGTAAAAAGTCATTTCCTAACACAGATATTTTCTTACTTTTGGGCATAGCTTTACATTTGATGTAAACCTATAGCTTGATAAAGAGAAATTTAACCTGAACAACTATGCCTGTACTTATGTTTTCTGTTTGATTCTATTATTTACATGGTGAGAAAATATTGATGTAGTAAGACTTTTATATGATTTATAGCTATGATATCAAGACTGCTATGAGAAGTAGCGACATAAAAATTCCTTGAAATTTTTACCGTTATCTTACTGGGAGTTTTGTAATTAGAAGATTTATAAGTTTATTGTATTGACTGAGTAGGTCAGTCTGTTGCTGAATAACACTGTGGAATGCTTTTTTCTCTTTAGTCGTGTTTGTCATTTGCATAATGTACTAAGGTTATCATGTATTTGCAATGTAACAGTTCCAATGTATGTTCAAATAATTATTGTATTTATGCTAAAAGTTTTTTAATGAGGGCCCAATCAAAACAGCCAAATATGAGTTCTAGCAGCATTTTTACAAATATTTATTTACTGGTCTTTTTATATTTCATGGTGACTGTTCAGAATTTAGTTTGCATTTTCAGTGACTGTTTTGATTACTCACATTTACTTTAACCTGTTAATAAGAGAACCTTTTAGTAAACTGATAGAATGACTAACTACCATAATTGTAGTGTACCCAAAATGCACCATCATGGGTGACTAAGAATCAGTCCAATTGTTGAAAGGGCCAACATTTAATTATTGAAAAAAATTATTTTACTGAAAGGTTCTTGCTACTGATTGAAAAGAAGATTATTTACCTTTTTATTCGTGGTGCAAGATTCTGGTTACCCGACAGTAGTGTAACTATGAAAATTACTGTAATTTTGTTGTCAAGGAAAGATTAATGCAACGAAAAAATATTAAAATTGCAAAAATTTACAGTTGAATATTTAAATGAATTTAAAATTTAAAAATACAATAAAAAATCGAAAAAAATGAAAATTTTTAAATTTTTGGAATTGATTTAAAGCAACAGAACATGAAATTGTTCACAAACTGCGTCAAAATTTGGTTGAAATAAGCTTTGCACCTAGAAATTCTTTAGTGTTGATGGAAGTGATATAGCTCAATGCAACCACCTATGCATATTCGTTTCTTGATGATATTTACTTTTGTGAAAATGTATGGAACGGCCTTTCCAATATTTAATATTTTAAAAATGTCTAACTGCGCTTCTTCTGGGCGACGCGTCCTTGTCCAAAATGGAATTGCTAAGCTGAGTTTTTTATCTGCATCTTCATATCTTTTACCTGTTCCTGATGCATTGGCTCTTGTAAAAGGCAACGCCCCCCCAACACCAGAAGAAAGAGCTCGACGAAAACTTGAAAACGGTTAGAGCCCATTTTTATCGATGGCCTTCGCCAATTACTAATTTAAAACGTAAAACTAAGGGTTACTTATAAAATTTGTGTGATATAACTTAATTCATCTTCCCTTTTTCCGATTAGCTTCTCTCTGTTGATGCGTTCATACTGATTCATTTTTACCCATATTGTCTTAAAGAATTTGCTTCTAAAATTACTAGTTGCTATTACGCGAGCACTAAGTTGCTGAGGCCTAGTAATAGTATGAAGCTAAGTCCTGCTGCCTTCATCGTCAACATTAAAACTTGGTCTAAATTTGAATCAATTCAGCTTTTTCTCGGCGTTCTATTCCAATATACTAGACTTATCATTTAAATAGACACATTATGCGTTGTGCTTGAAGATGGATAACGGACATATTTTGAAAGGTAATGATATCTGTAACATAAATAAATAGTCGTAATATTTAGAGATTGAAAATTGGTGTTTTCATCTAAAAAAATTAATTGTACATTAGATCAAGAGAAGTATAGAAGTATATCAGATGCAGAAAATGCGGGTGAAAAGCGCGAAGTTATGAAAAGATCAAATATGGAAGCAAATGAAATTGCCGAAGGTGGCGATGTCTCATTCAAAACCACTAAATCAGGGGTTAGATATAAAGATATTGTTGTTGGCACTGGATCAGAGGTAAATATCTTTCCTTGTATTTTCTGTATATCATACGAAGCATCTTGTTTGATGAATCTCAAAGATAAATGTCACACAACTAAATAAGAAAGATACATACATACTGTGAAAAAATGAAATATTCAATGTCCACAGTTTCGACTCTTCCAGAAAAACATTATACGAAAAATTTCTGGCACTAATGTAGCTGATGACAATGAATCTTTCACAATTTATTCTTATCTGTGAAATTTCATCATAAATCAACTCATTTTGAGCTGAAAAGTCACCATGATTTGTTTCCATTCATTCAAATCTTCTTTACTTAATGATATATTAATTATTCCTAAAATCCTTCTAATTCATATTTTGATATCTGTAAAAAATTCTTTGAACTGATTTTAAAGGAAATCAATTGCGCACGAGCTTAGTTTTCTTGTGCCTCTATCCTTCAATCTTATTGCAATGTTCTATATTTATTTATAAAGAAAAAATTGCATATGTCTTAGGCGAAATTCAGAAATATATTAATCATATTTCTCATTCATATACACTTCAAATTTTGAAGATAAATATTGCAAGCTAGTTCGAATTACATCAATTCAAATTTTTAATTTATTTTTCTGATTCTTTACGAGAAGATTGAAAATGGATCCAACATAAATATGCGGTACAGAGTCTTAAAACTGGGCAAGCGAAGTTATGATGGACTCAGTGGAGAAGCTACTCTAGTTTTCAGGTGTAATAATGAGTCTTTTTTAAATTATTTTTGTTAAAATTTGGAGTTGAACTTGGACGCAATATGACTTTTTTTTTTCATAAATGAAAAATATTGTTAGAAGAGAATTCGTCATATTCAAATTTTAATATTTGATTTTTGTGCTGAATTCAAATATATATATGTAACTGATTTTATATTCGTTTTGTGTGCTCAAATTGAATACGTATTCATATGTATAATTTGAGTTACTTTTTTGTTTTCTCCTGAAACTCAATAAATTTATATTTTTAGTATTTATGTAGGTATAATTTTGTTGAAATTATTTAAGTTATCTTGTGCGTTACTTTTTTTGTAGTTTTGGATATGGGGAAGATGATGACAAAGATGGAAGTTTTATTTCTGTGACTGTTGGAACTAAAAAATTAATTTCTGCTGTAGATGAGGTAAATACAAAATCATTCTTCACTGTTATATTATAAAATCTGATTTAAATGAAAAGGCAAAATACAAGAAAAGCATGTATTTTTTTCTCAAAAATAAGCATGTTCCATATATAATTCGATCATAATCGATTTGATTAGTTTTTATTTGATTATTCTTATCTACAAACCTGGTTTATTTTGTTTTCTTACGGCTAATCTTTATGACATAAGTCCTATGGTATGCTGTCCAGTGTGCTAGCCAATAATGATTATGCATTTACAAAAAACTAATATAAAATTATTCTTCATTATTATATAAATACATTGTTAAATCTGATTCAAATCAAAAGGCGCAAAATAAAAAAGTGCATATTTATCTTTTCAAATATTATTCTGTCCAAAATAGAAATTTAACTTTTCATTTTGTTTTACTTATAGGCAATCGTTGGCATGAAAATCGGAGGAAAAAGACGAGTCTTGGTTAGGCCAGACAGAGGACAGGTGAAATTTTTTTCGATTGTTACTCTCTGTATGTGAACTCTAAATTTTTATAATTTATTACTATTTGTATTGTTCGTGGATCATTTTTTTTATCAATGTATAAACTAATTTATATATAAATACGAAGAAAACGTTGAATATGCAGTTGATATTCTATGAATCGGTGGATTATTAATTCGTATATTCTATTATTTGATGACTTTACCTTTCCTCCGATTCAGTTTTTTGCTGGTATATGTGTATCGATATCTTTAAGATTCGATTAACTGATAATTTTCGGTGTAATCAATGGTATCCGTTTATGGAATATTGAAAGTAATGAACTCGCTTTTAATGAATTGTCACTTATGACAAAGAAGTAAAACGAAGTCATATTATATCAAAGTTAAGCTGATACTTATATGATAATGACTCAAGAACATAGTTATTCTTTATATTAAGTTAACGTAATAATTATCGTAACTTGATAATTTTTGCATTTTCACCAGTAGTCAAGCTTGTTGAACGTTTCAATGAACAAAGAAGTTTTGTGAAATTATTCAAAAATTATTTGCTATGTTCAAGCATTCTAAAATTTTATAAAATTATTTTTTTCAGTGTAAGTGGATCAGGATAAGACATTTGTGGTTTTATTGGTAATTTTGATTGGTTAACCAGAAAGTGCATTTTTATGAAATTTTTTTGAACTTTTATATTGCATGGATTGAATGAGAATTCGAACCTTTAAATATTATTCTGTCATGAATGAATGATTTAAAATAGCTACAAAGTTCAAAATTATTATTTTATTTTATCTCTAGCTCGATAGGCACTGCAATCGAGAGAAATAAATACGTTCACATATCAGATTTGTTAGATTAAATTTCATGTCTTTACATTCATACTGAACACCCGAAAAGTCAAGACTCTTGGTGATTATACTGAATAGACAACTAAAAAGTTTCTAGAACAATCAATACATCAACAGTGCAATAAGGAACGGATGAAAATTACATGGGTAATTTTTAGCTCATAATTTGTTCATTTTTCAGAGGTCAAATTTCAGAATAATTTAGTAGAAGAAAACGATTTTAAAATTGAATCTTTTATGCGCATTTTGTTGTTCTAGGGTTGGAAAAGCATAGATCCCAACTGCGCAGGTCTCATAGATGTTGGGATAGCATCAGGTATTCCTGGAGCTACAATATCTAAGGTACATATATTTTAATTCTTATCATGAAAACGTTTCGTAATGTACAGTGTAGAACTGCTTTGGATTAGATTTTTTTATATTCATGATCATTTTTAAAAAGCATTTATCAACATTTGATTTTAAATAAGTTGCGGTAAAATCTATGCTTTCTATACTAGAGCACTAACGAGTCCTGAATGCGATACATTATATAGTAGAAAGTTTAATTGAAGGATTAAGGGTTTAGATCATCACATAAAGTTTAGGCTTGTTTAGCCTTCAATGTATGCATGCATGCATACAAATTATCTATATTGATAAATTTACAACATAATATATTTGCTACATATAAAAAATTAAATTTTGTCGATAAATCTTTTCAAATGGATATTCAAAAATGTTTTGGACTAATGCTTACAGTTTTTAATTTGCCGTATAGTAAAAGCTCAATTTAGAAGGCTAGTCAGAAGAATTGATTTACATACTACACTCACAAAGGCAAAAGAGAGACCTTTTAAGAGCAAAATAGACAAGATTAATAACCTTTGGTAAATATAAAGAGGCAATAAGCTGATCTGTTGCAAAAGTTTAAATACCTTGTGTAAATGAAAAGTTAAAATTGAACCTGTTAAACTTCCATGTTACGTGATACAATATCATGTCATCCTCAGAAATATTCTTAAACTCGAAAGGTCACAGTCCTGAAAAAGATGCAAAAATTCAGCTTGGCATTTCATATTCAAGTGAATTTCTGGTGTCATGGTAGCAGAGTTTTTTTATTCAGTTAAGCAATTTTAATTTTTTTCATTTAGATTGAAGATTGTATAAATCAGACTTTAGAGCCAATGCCTCGAAGCTATGGCGCTAAAAGAAGAATGGCTAGAAGATTTGATGAGGCTCTGATTGTTGAAATTGAACCAATGAAACTGCTTTAGCATATTATGACATTTGCGATTCACCAGTGTACAATATGTTCACTGGACTCTCATAAAACCTCTGTTCAACCTGAAAATTTATATTCTGAGGTTTTCGAACTCACTGATGGTCGTGGTTATTATTCGCTTTGTACAAAAATCAATTTATCAATGTAAAATTCAAAAGCAAATGAAGGTTTAGATAGCAGATTCTCTTGGATCGTAACCCTAACCTGAAATATCTACTAATACGAACAAAATTTCAGTGTCAGACAGTTTAAATTGCAATGGTAAAATCCAAATGATTCCATTTCCAATTTTTTCTAATCCTTACGAGTTGAATTGGTTGGAAGAGAAATTGCTAGGGTTCCAAGTTAGCTAAAAGATTTATATATTTATCTGTGCACCAGTATAATTATGATGTCTTTGCTTTTATAGCAGATTAATTGCTCTTCCAGGATTTTACAAAGTTAAAAGTTCACGAATAACTTTGGCGCTTAAACGAAGTTTTACGTAGTCTGTTGACGATAATAGGGTAAAGTTTTAGCGACAAAGTCTATGGATATAGATGCTATACCTCTTCTGCTGTACAGAAGTGAGAAAAGAAAGGACATCAAGAAATTTTTCAGAGTCGGATATTCCTGGGCTAAGGAAAAAAACGTCAGTGAAATCAATAGATAATGCCAAGTCACTACAAGTCCATTTGTTCTGCTTAAAATTTTGCGTCGGTCAAACTACTTGTGCGTAGTTGTATAGTACAAGTGCTGGTACCTTAATGCAATACACTCAATTGGGCATATTCTATGCTTAAAATTGTAGCCTTTGAACAGAAATCGAGTAAAGAGATGTGCAGCAATACGTAGTTGATTTGTGCAAAGTCTAGCCTTGATGCCAATGATAAAAAATGTTAATGGCATGTTGATCCCGTTTTATCATTGTAAGCACATTTCATCTCTGATTTTGCAGCATGGCAAACTGTATTTAAAAATTGACTATGATTACATTCAGCAAGTTAACTTCATAAAATAAATTCAAATGCTTTACCTTTAGCGCTACCTTGTACATTATTGTTAGGACCTGACTAGTTATAGTTACGCGTACATAACTGATACATATTTCCATTATATTGACAATTTCTGAGGATTTGTACAATAGATTCAAGTATATATATATATTATATTGCAGTTCGGTTAATGTCAATTGCATATATCCGGCATTGGCTGCTAGTTGATATTACATTTTGTTTCCGTGTTGGAAACACCCATAATAAATGTCAAGACTTGTTAAGAAAGGGAAAAGGGTCGAGAAACAAGATTGGAAGAAGGAAGATGGATTACAGCAATAGAAGGAACAAGAGAAATAATAAAGTACAAGTTTGTTGACTTATGTGTATATATTTGTGTTTCCACTAATGACAAGAAAACAGGAAGATGAAATATATAAAGAATAATTGATGACCAGCTTGAACTTGATG
>JAULBW010012398.1:0-10612 GCA_032358265.1 Vaucheria bursata
AAAAGCTTGGGGTGTTAACGGTTTTTTTACCGGGCGGACTGGATTCATCTATTTCAGGCATGGCATTAAAAGCTGGCGAACACAGGTTTATGATGATCAATAGTGATATGCCGTTGGGAAGACAGCATTTTACGATTTGCCATGAATTATATCATTTATTCGAACAGGAAAATTTTTACACAGAAACCTGTAGCTCTTTATCGTTTAATAAAAAAGATAAAAATGAGTATGATGCAGATTTGTTTGCCATGTACTTAATGTTGCCTGAGCATTCAATTTTATCAAGAATACCAGATGAAGAATTTGAAAAATCGAACATCAGTATTACAACACTATTAACAATAGAACGCGATTTGCAATGTTCGCACCATGCATTACTTTATCGTTTGTTTAATCTGAAAATTATTAATAGAGACACGTTTGAAAAATTTAAAACTATAAAATTAATAGAAGAGGCAACTAAGCTGGGTTTTGATACTAAATTATATTCGAAGGGGAACGAAAATAGGGTTATAGGAAATTATCAAGCCTTAGCTCAACAAGCATTTGAGGAGGACAAAATCTCTGAATCCCATTATATATCGCTGCTGCAAGACATATTCATTGACGTATAAGTATTTTTAGGATGAATGTGGATGTAAAAGAAAAAAGAATTTTACTGGATTCAGATGTTATTCGACATTTTATAAAAGGAAGCAATTTGTCAGATCTTCCAAAGATTTTTCCCAAGAGACTTTTAATGCTTAAAAATGTAAAAGATGAACTTTGCAGAACAAAAAGTCTTCAAGTGATTGTTACGAATTTTATAGCTTTTTGTAAGATCGAAGAAGTTGATTTGCAAAGTGATTTAAGAGTATTGAAGACATATGGCGAATTACTTAGGGAAGGGCGTGGTGATGGAGAAAGTAGTATCATGGCGTTTGCGTGGTATAACAATCACATTGTAGCCAGTAGTAATCTGAAGGATATAAAGAATTATTGTAATGCACATCAAATTACGTACCTCACCACTATGGATATTTTAGTGATTGCATTACAAGCAGGTATTTATGACGAAGCTGAATGTGATTACTTTATCTATAAAGTTAAAAGCAGTGGAAGTAAATTACCTGTTGATACGATGAAGGAATATTTTGCGTTGGGTAAATAAATCAACATATATAAACCCCGTTGGGGTTGATATTGTGGTAATTAAAATGACATCCTATAATAATATCACCCTTTGGAGTTAATAAATGCAGCCGTTTGGAATCTGGCACAAAAGCGTTTAGGGTTTACTTAAAGTCAGAGTTAATCAAAAGTTGAAAACCATAAGGAGATGATGGTGTAAAATTCAAAACACCTTTTTCTTTAAACATTAAGGGAGAATCGCAAATGTCGTGTTGAAGTAGCAAAGTACCAAATGCTCCTTCCTGGGCGATAAGAATATCTCTAGCACTATTACTAACGGTGAGTGCTGCTCTTGTAAGCAAGCTTGTTTCTCCAACCTGTGCACCTACAATAAGACCAATACCTAGCTTCCTAGCTTGCTCGACTACAAGCAAAGAGCGAAGCAAGCCGCCCATCTTTGATACTCTTACATTAATGATCCAATGAGAAGTAGGACCTTTAATTTTTACAAAGTCATCTGCATTTAAAAAACTCTCATCCAATATTATTTTTATACCGCAGGCTGAAGCTATTTTATTCAAGGCTTCGTATTGACCAGCTGATAAAGGTTCTTCTATTGCAAACACAGGTATGCTTAATTCCTTGATGTAGGTTATAGCTGCTTCAGCGTCTTTCCATATATTATTGGCATCAATTCTTAATCGAATCTTTTGCTGATCGTACTTTTTAAACAAAGTCAGTTTTTCATTATCACGATCTATGTTTCCGGATATTTTGATTTTGAAGTCACTAAATCCCATGGTAATGTATCTCTCCAGTTGAGCAGAAAAGACTTCTATACTGCTGTCGCCGAGCACAGCTGTATATTGAAAAGGCTGGGAGATGGTGTCAAGTCCCAGCACGTTTTCTATACTTTGTTTATCTTCCTGTGCTAGTAAATCGAGTAAGGCTAATTCTATGGC
The DNA here is from genome assembly GCA_032358265.1 of Vaucheria bursata. Lineage (NCBI taxonomy): Eukaryota > Xanthophyceae > Vaucheriales > Vaucheriaceae > Vaucheria > Vaucheria bursata. The sequence continues at coordinate 2,073 of JAULBW010012398.1, forward strand.
ACACCAGGCTGCAGGATTCTTTTCGATCTCATTTTTATGATCCAGCATCCATTTAGTTAAACTTTCTATGTTATTAACTTTGTCGATGATGGAAGCTTTATAGGTTTCAAAAAATAAAGTTGCTGTTTCAAGTGATTCGTTGGTCACGTATTCTCTCGGGCAGCCTTCTCCATTTCCAACGTTACCGCTATTGGAAACTGCGGTAACCCAAATGCTCTGCGTCACTGAGCGCTCGGCACTGGTATGTTTAAAACTGACTTTGAAAGGAATGTTGAGTTTCTTCAGGCTAAGACCAGTGAGTTTCATTTTATCTTATTAAATGGTTTTCAAAGGAGAAAGGAAAATCGTTTTTTGTCAACAATGCCACGGTTTTGAATTGTCCTTCTTTCTGTCCTTTATCCAGGCAATGTTGTTTGTATTTTTCAAAAGCACCCGGTTTAAGAAAATAAAGTTGCACAGGTTTCAACCGCTCTCCGGCTCTTTTGGATGCATATTCCAAATTGATCGTCGATAAAGTCTTGTCGATGGCAAGCGCTAAGGCTGAAGCGTCTACCGTAGGCTTACTTCCTGCTTCCAGGTAGACTTCGTACACATGAGCTTCTTCGTTTGCCATTACCTGATAAAACACAGAACTGAAACCGTATTGTTTTTCTACTTCAGTTATCGCAGATAGCACCTGGCTTTCATATAATTTTTCTCCGGTAATGTTGGTAACACCTTTTCCTTTTTGCACGAATTGAACCGTAGGTGTTTGTTCAAATAAGCCGGTCACCTTGACAATGTCGTTCATGTGGTAACGGTACAAACCGGAATCGGTAGTCACGAAAATGTAATATTCATTTCCTTTCGTTAGTTGATCGATGGTCAAAAAATCCTTCGTTTGATTTTCCCATTTCTCCTTCTCTACAAATTCGAAGAATACATTCTGAAAAGTCAAGACACCTTCATTCGTATTGCCGTCAATGGTGATCGTTCCTCTGGTTTCGCTGGAAAGGTAACCCAATTCAAAAATTGTGGTGTCCTCAGGAAGTAGTGTCTTTACTTTGCTGAGTGCAATGCCGCAACTTCCGCCGGTCCAGGTGGTGAGGATTTTTAAGTAAGGCCACAGTTTGGCAAAGGTGATATGATCGTCTTGCTGTAAGATCGTTTCCAGTTCATCGGCTCTTTGCTGATTGGGTTTTAGAACATGTTTAACCTTTGCTGCAATAGCCGCATCAATGGCATCGATGTATTTCACTGTACCTTTGCGAATGTCATTCAGTAGCTCTCCTTTATGCGTTTTAATAATTTCTAACATTCGCAAGAAGGTAGAAGGATTGGCGCTTCCCAAGTAGGTAATATTTTTCTCTGCCAGCGCCAATCGGATGATGATATAGTACTTGATGGAATAATCATTGATCTCAAATACTTCATAAGGCAACACATATTTCGATTGAGCCAACTTCGGCATGTTCTTATAGATCAAACCGGAAGCTGAACCGTAAGGAGAACCGGAGGGTAGGTAGCCTTCAATGGCGGGACTCACCAAGCCCAACAGTTTACCATAAAATCCTTCGCGTGTCGTGCGGTATTGAATGTAAGAAAAGATGTTCTGGTTTCTTTTAGTATGTTTCAGTGTAGTACTCAATATGGGAATGTACTTCGGCAATCCTGTCGTACCGCTCGTTTGATTGTACATCACAGGAAACTCTGCACTTAATACAGGTTGTTTCGTTCTTTCTTGTTCTTCGATGAAGGGACGTAAATCTTCGTAGGTATTTACCGGAACCGTATCGATATATTGTTGATACGTGTCGATTTGATCGAAGCGATATTTTTTACCGAAGGCAGTGTCTTTGTTTTGATGAAGGAATTGTTTCAACAATTGAAGCTGATGTTCTTTGGGATGTTTCGCTGCTTTCTTTAGTGGATAGAACAGTGTATAACCCAGTAAGGCCATGCGCAGACTCAAGATCCAATTGAAGAATATTTCTTTGGACGAAAGCAAAGGCAAGTCCTTTTTATCCATGCTGTTGATGAAAGGTGTTTTCATCTGAGAAAGAAAATCCTGAGGGTAATTGGGATTGAGCAAACCCAGTTCTCCTACTTCCCGATCCTTCGGAAGGAAACGGGTGCCGAAAAGCACATCCCATATAATGGTGGTGTTGCTATAATTGGCGTTCGATTCGTGGATGTTTTTGGAATGGTGCCAACGATGAAGTTCTGCACTGCTCACGATGTAATTTAAGAATCCGTATTTCAAATGGATGTTACAATGTTGGAAGAAGCCATTTACGGCAAAGAATAAGAAGTACATGGCCAGTACTTCCTGGTGTACCCCAATCAGCATAAAGGGTGCACTGTCGATCAGGAACTGCATAGAGCGTTCGATCGGGTGGAAGCGGCCTACGTTTAACCAATATAGTTTTTTAGGCGAATGATGTACGGCGTGTAACTTCCATAAATGTTTGGTGTTGTGGCTGGCCCAATGCAACCAATAACGGAAGAAGTCTACAATAAGCACCATCATCAAACCCTGCACGATTATCGGCCATTGATGTGGCCATAATCCGTCTAAATACAAATGGAAATGTGTCAGCGTTTTTAGGATGATATAGGCCGTAAAGAAAGCGAGAAACTTCGAAAAGATCAGTTGGATGAAGACCATGAAGAGCATGTCATGCTTGACTTCTGTTTTGTCAGCAATCCATTCTTTTTTATAAGGTGTATAATATTCAAAGAAAGTAACAGAGAGTGCAGCAAGTGTTAGTGGAAGATACGTGCTGATGATAAAGTTGGTACCTGTATGAAGTAAAAACAGATACGTGCTTACGGATAAGACCATGGTAAATGGAAAAATCAAGTAGGGTAGCAGCCTTGTCTTAAAATGACTCATACGTCAGTGTTTTAATTAGGTATAACCGGAAGTATAAGTTGAGAGCGGAACAAGGTACCGGAGTATATTTTTTGTTCGGCTATTTTGCCTTTACTTTCATCATAATTATTACCACCGGTATTATAATTCAAAGAGTAGCGGGGATAATTGGAAGAGGAGATAGCTAGGCTTAGTTGATGTCCTTTAAGAAATACATTACTAGTGGGGTTAAGCTCTATCTCTATCATTACTATGTTATCTTTTCCGCTGTATTTTTTCCTTATCGCACCTTCGCTGATGTTATAGGCTGTTCCGTCAGGATGGACATCCATCAGCTTAGCCATAAAATCTGTATTCGGTGCATCTGTAGAAACATACAAAATAAGTTTGATTTTTCCTGTTACTTCCAGGTTTTCCGTTAATACTGCTGAATGGTATATCAGCAAGTCCTGTCTTTTCATCCATTCGTTCTGAGGTTTAACGCCAGCTCTTTCTCCCAATACATTCCCACCAATGGAAGGCAAAGGTTTCGCCGGATCATAATAGTAAAGCTGAGTATTATTGTTAACGAAAGGCAGCGTGTCCAATGTAACAGTGCTTGATTTAGTTTTGTCTGTTTGTTGACCAAGGTACCAAGAGACATACGTTGTTCTTTCTAAAGGGAACGTATTTTCATAGCGCCATTGATTGATGCCCATCACAAATAATTGAACAGGAGGCAAGTTGTTTGTATTGATGCCTTTCAGTTGTTGATCATACCACTGTACGGAAGGAGCGATGCTGGAAATTCTATAGTTTTTGTCTTTGTATCCATCAGGCATCGTTACTACATCAGCATGTGACCATGGACCTATTATTAATCTTGATGCTCCAGAAATGTCTTTGTCCGCATAGTGTTTAATATCTTCGAAATCCTTCACCTGCGAAATTAAAAAAGGATCATACCAACCGGCCATCATCAATACAGGCGCTTTCAATTGTTTGGCCCGATCTGTTCCATCTATCTTGATCCAGTAAGCATCCTTTGTAGTATGCTTGATCCATTCTTTGTAAAAAGGGATATTCTGTATTACCCTTTTATCCGCTTCAATCATGGGGCCTGTGTTGTACCCCTTGCTCAGCGTATCAAATTTCATGGGTGTATCTTTATCCGAGTAAGAGCGCGTGGCCCAGAATAAAGCGCTTTCATAAGCAAAAGGGCCTCCCTGGTAAAAGGCATTATAGATGCTGCTGCTGGAGATCTGAGTCATCAGTGCTTTGATTCCTAATGTATCCTGATCAGATAAGACCCATTGTGTATAGCCAAAATAAGAACCGCCCCACATGCCTGTTTTCCCGTTGTGCCAGGACTGTTTGTTTAGCCATTTCAATGTTGCGATACCATCTTTACGTTCCGTAGCAAAAGGAATGTGCTTGCCGCTTGAATGAAATCTTCCTCTGACACCTTGGATGACTACATTGTAGCCTCTTTCTGCCCAGATCCTTCCGACGATATTAGACATCGCCGCAGCTTTAAAGTTATTGTCCAGAGGAATTCTAATAAGAATAGTTGGAGCAGGCGTTAAGCCTTGTGGTCTATAGATGTCTGCGTACAATATTTCTCCATCTGTCGTATTGATAGGAACTTTCTTTTCATCTGTTACATAGTACTCCGACCTACGCATACCCATTTGATGTGCCAGAAAAGAAGGTAAGAGTTGATGAACGATCCAAAGAGGAATGAGCAAACAAAGCAGCGTATACATACTTGTCCAAAGTATTCTAGCTTTTATTCCGGACGATTGAATAACATCAGATCGCTTCAGATGAAAGATTCCTAGTGTAATCAAAAATGAAGCAAGAACGATATGAAAGACGATCGGCAAACAACCACCGAACCAACGTTCAGTTGGGTACAGTGACATTTTAATCACGTACCGCGTTACCATCACAAAAGCGTAGGTGCTTCCTAATACAAGCAAACGAGTACCAGTCTTTTTATTCGCCACACTCTTACCACCACTTACACGAAGACAAATCCTTAGGTATAAAGCAATGATCATAAATTGGAAAACAACCAAGGATGCGTAAGAGAGAGTTCCACTTTGCCATGCATTAAATGAGGGCAAGAACGTTACCGGAAAAAAAAACTGGATAAGTTGAGCCGATACTCGGAAGCAAAAAAGAGTAAGCAGTACCCATAAAAGTATAGAATAGGGTTTGTTTTTCATGCAGAGCTATTATAATGATTTTATTTAAACTATATCATCTTTTTTGAATTTCATCAACTATTGCACTCAAATAAAATAATACATTGTCTATAGGTTGAGATAGGTTACTTGACATAATTTCAACAAATCGATTACCTTGTTCATTTGCTATATGTTTCGTAAGAATAGAAACCACGCGTTGTTTTAATGCTTTGTTTTCTTGAAGGATAATTCGAATTTCTTTTCCAATTACTTTCGCAGATACTAATTCTCTATTATCTATTAAATTAAGTAGATCGTAATGTCTTTCAAAAATGGAGTTTTGTTCAATATCGAAATAAGCAGCTAATATCTGTGCTATATCCTGTGGATCTTTTTGACGATGTTCTGGTCGATCGTCATATGCAATTAGTTTTAATAATATTATAGAGGGTAGAGTAGCAACTTCAAAAGTTTTGTCTTCATCTGTATGCGAAGCTGTACCAACTTTCGCTATTTCTTTAAATCCATTTACTTTAATTGAATGTAACCCAATACCATTTTCTATAATTATACCATCTTCCACTTCTATTTCTCCGAATGGAAGTAAATCTATTACAATGCCTTTGGGGTTTATCAAAGTAAATTCATTCCAGCTAGAAGCCGAGAATTTGTGCTCTTTAATAAGTAGTTCTTTTGCCCTTTTGAATTGATCTTTATCTGAAACCATAACTGCAAAATCCATGTCTCTTGTAGCACGACTTGTAATTCGTTCTTGGCTAAACCAAATGTCACGAGCAATGGCTCCTATAAGATAATAGAAATCAATTCCTGTTTGAGAAAACACAGTTTCCAGAATTTCCAGAATTTCTTTCAGCCCTTCTTGTCTATATTTATTCAAATCTGCCATGAAGTAGTTGCTCGTAAAGTTTATTAGCTGCGTCTATACAGCGTGGATCATTCGTATTTATAAGATCGGCATAGACAAGTAGAGGAGGAGCTAGATCATAATTAACAGCATCAATATTCCAGAATTTTTTATATACTAGAACATTTCCTTTGGGATCAGGAATAAGTCGGTAGTTTTTGATTAGATCAGTTCTGTTTTCTGTAGTGTACAATGTTAGCAATGCTGGATCAAGATAATTTATAAGCATATCAGTCGCAGGTTCTCCTCCCCATATAGTTTTTCTATTTGCTAAATGGACGTGCTTCCAATTATTAAAGTCATCAGGATTAAGAAATCTAAATTTACCTATTTCCAAAGCAGGTTTTAATTTTTCTCCATATGCTACGATCCATCGCTCAAAGAGTTCTTTTTTACGAATGAGTTTATAGTGATTTTTGTCTTGATTGATTAGATAACCATCTTCCTTTAGCCCGTTTATCACATAGTTTATATTGGCCAAAGCAACATCTGTTAATCTTGCAATGTCTCTATATGGTAAATTTAGATTTTGTTCAAATTCTAAAAAATGAAAGAGTACTTTTAAACCCGTTTTAGTAAATGCTCTATTAATATTTTCTTTTTCTAAAGGTATAGTCTTTAACCCATCAATCATTACTATAGTATTCTTATGATTGATATATGTAGTTCCATTTATTGTTAGATAGGCTATGCCTTTCTCTTTTAATCGATCCTTCAGAGTAGGGAATATCTTTTGAGCAATTACAATAAAAGGATGATGTTGCTTTGCCTGGTCAAGAATTTGGTCAAACTGGTGATTTCTTAGTTCTCTTTTTACCTCAGCATAGAATGGGATTGTCTGATTATTGATCGTAAGGGTAAGTATTCCATCGAAACCTTTAGTTTCCTTAGGTTCCCATTTCCCCTTAATTCCGGTAGTGTCCTGAAGGCTTTCCAGAGCTAAATTTGCGATATCGTTTTCTCCTCTGTTCATTTTAATTGTCTGTTCACGTAACGTGAACATTTAATTATTGTGAACAAAAATAGTGCTAAAAAACTAATTTGCAAACTAATTCGGAGATAATTACCTGATTTATCGCCATTTGAGGCCTAAAATCCAAAGAGGTAGCCAATGCAAATGTAAAAAATAAACAAAAAATGTAAAAATAAGAGATAAAGAAGGGCTAAAGAACGTCTAAAAATATTTGTAAGTGTCTGATTATTTTTTGGATATTGTTTTCTCTTGTTTGCTACTTTACTTTCCAATACAAAACTTACTAAAAATATTATCCAACAAATCATCCGTAGATATATCCCCAGTAATCTCACCAAGGTGGTACAAGGACTGACGGATGTCCTGTGCAAGTAAGTCGCCGGGTACATCGTTGTCCATGCCGCTCAGCACTTCGTCTAAAGCCTTGCGTGTCTCGCGCAGACTTTCATAATGACGCATGTTGGTTACCAGCGTGTCGTTTTGTTTGAAGGAATCGTATTGAATAATCTCTAATAGATTTTGTTTCAATTCTTCAATACCGATATTCTGTTTTGCAGAAATATAAATGATACCATCGATGTTGCGGAAGGTAGTCATGATGACATCTTCGCGTGTATCAATTTTATTGCCGACAACTAAAAAGGGTGCCTGTAAGGATTTTAATTCTTCTAAGTCGCGAATCAGTTCGCGTTCGGACGTAGACTTTACATCAAAGAGGTAAATGATTAGACTGGCCTGGGTCATTTTTTCACGCGTGCGTTTCACACCCATGGCTTCGATGGTATCAGTGGCTTCGCGCAAACCTGCAGTATCTATAAATCGGAAGGTGATGCCTTCTACATTCAATTCATCTTCAATAAAATCGCGCGTAGTACCAGCAATCTCCGATACAATTGCTTTCTCTTCGTTTAACAAGGTATTCAATAGGGTAGACTTACCGGCATTGGGTTTGCCAATGATTACGGTTGGTACACCATTTTTAATTACGTTGCCCAGAGAGAAGGAATGAATCAATCGATCAATAACTCGTTTGATTTCATGTATAAGTTTGCGCAGTTGCGTACGATCGGCAAAAGCAACATCTTCTTCACTGAAATCTAATTCTAATTCAATCATCGAAGCGAAGTGGATCAGTTGCTCGCGCAGTCTGCGGATCTCATCCGAGAAGCCGCCCCGCATTTGCTGTAAGGCAACCTGGTGTGATGCTTTGGAATCCGATGCAATCAAATCGGCAACAGCTTCTGCTTGTGCTAAATCAAAGCGTCCGTTTAAAAAGGCACGCATGGTGAATTCGCCGGGCTTTGCATGGCGTGCACCTTTGCGTAATAAGAGTTGGATCAGTTCCTGTACAATGAAGGTAGAACCGTGACAGGATATTTCGATTACGTCTTCTTTGGTAAAAGAACGCGGACCTTTAAATACGGTTACAACAACCTCATCAATGATCCGACCGTCGTCTTCAATGTTACCTACATGCACGGTATGCGTAGGTACATTCGCAATAACTTTAGACGGAAAAACGGCTGAGGTAATATCAAATGCTTTCGGTCCGGATAAACGAATCACGCCGATAGCGCCCATGCCTTGCGGACTGGCAAGTGCAACGATGGTATCGGT